>VOQJ01043368.1:0-12552 GCA_015052665.1 Apistogramma diplotaenia
TTGAGAAAGAAAAAAATTAATCTTTATGACACTTCAATCCAATTTGCAAAATAATTTGGAACACGGTGTATAATGCTTCTCAGCTGTCTTGAAAACATCTCAGCATCCCCAGCATGCCCAGACCCAAATAAAAATGAAGACGATGGATGGATGGAACAAAAACATTACCTGCTTCAAATTTAGCTGTTACAGAACATCCATCTGTATTTCAGCCTGAAGCAGTATGACTTCAGGAATGCAATGTTACACACCATGATGTCATCGCTCAGGGCCAGACTGTTAAAGGGTTCAGCAGCAACATCCCGAGGACTCTGAGTCTGGCGGACATCTGCCTGACAACCATTATGACAGCACATCAGACATGTAATGTTTCTGTCCAGAAGAGCACAGGAAGACGACCTTGAAGGTGGAGGTCAGCCACATTTAAATTGGTGTGGTTCGTGTGCTTCATATGATGGGTTCACAGAACGTTTTGACTGCATCTTGTTGAACCAAGCAGACTGAATGCTGCCTCCTCCACAGATGAGCTAAAACATTAGAACCAACTGTGTAAGGGCATGGAACCTTTGGGCCCTAGCTCCAGCTCATCCTACAAATCAGACTGGGCTCTGGGGACTGCTGGGTCTTACACCTGTGGTGGTGGAGGCATCCTAAATGCTGGGACATAAAGTTTCCCAGCAGAACTGTAAAGAGAAGATTTATTTTTTCACCTGAACTTTGTTTTATTGTTGTGGCTGATTTGTAAGAACTCTTTTTCAAAATGTTTTGCCGCTCATTGAGTCGAGGTCTGTTTTGAGAAGGCAATAATGAAATATTCATGGCCATGCATTCCGCAGAAGAGTGGGGTCATTATGACTGAAAAGCTAAAAGAACCTTTCATCAAACAAAAATGGCTATTGTAGTAGTTTATATTTTTATTTGCCGCCTCTGTCTCCTGAACCTTCTAATCTCCTACAGTGGCACTCTATATATAAAGCTTTTTCTGTGTGCAAGCCTTCACAGCTTTGTCTCTGATAGTTACATGATCTGAGTCTAAATATCTTTCTTTTTCCTTTTCAATAATAATGATACCAGCCCACACTGACATCAGCGGTCACGCTCAGTCAGATCTTTGGGTGGGTTTTAACTGCCAGTGGGTTTGAGGACGTACACACCTAATCGACTGAACGTTTAAACATTGCTGCTAGCTGACATCAGAAGCTAATGCTGCAACAATTCGTTAACATAATTAATGACGTAGACAAAAATTTGTTGTGAAATTTGAACATCGACGCGTCTCGTACGTGATTTTATAACTGCAATACACTTACAGGTAGATAGGGGGCAGTATTGCCTACATTGTCTTCCAATAACAACAATACTGATGAAGAAGAAGAAAGTACCGTGAACAACATGGCGAACGTGGAGTGCGTGAGGGTTTAAAACGCTGCCATGCTGGAGCTGTGATGTCAGCATTGTGCTGATGTTTGTACAGTAATGTTTCTGTTAGCTTACCTGTCGGAAACAAGCTCTCATGGATGATGTTTGCTAAACAGCATCATTTCGGTTACGTTAGCTAACGAGCAAACTTTTAGTAGTTTTGGATGAAAAAATCTTTTTGATTTAATTTGAAGCTTTATTTGAATTTTTGGCCAGAAGGTCTTTTATTGACTTATTTACACGTTATATATTAATTTAAAAGTAGAAAATTGCATGCACTTCATTATGCAAACTAACAGAAAAGAAAAAGAGGTTCAGCATGTGCTTCATGACACGTTCAGCGGTTCACATTTCGATATACCGGAAGTTCAGGCCTCGAAACCCGTATGGGCAGCGCGCCACCTGGATGAAGAGGAAGTTGTTGGGCTTTATTTATATTAATAAATTTACTGGGTATTCAGAGGTGACAAATGACTATGACTGTTCTCTGCAGCTGTCAGTTCATGTTTTCTGTGTGTAGCTTACAAAATGTGGGTCTTATCAGCTGTGAAACGTGGATCTGAGCATGCTCTGTGCTCCCTCAGTTCACCCCATTGAGCTACACAAACCGCTCACTGAACCAGTGGGACACATTATCACACTCCAGAGATCCTCACACTGTGTGTGTGTGTGTGTGTGTGTGTGTGTGTCTCCTCACACTCCTGCAGCCATGCGGTCTTAAACATACTTTCCTTGTGTGTAAAATTGGAGTTGCTGAGGTTTCTTAAACGTTGAAGGAAGCCAAGATGATGTGAAAATAATCCTCCACAGGAGCCAGAACAAGGACGGACAGATAGTCAAAGACTTGGGAGGGATAAGAAGAGGAGAAAGAGAGGTGTAAAAGAAAATGAAACCAGTGTGGCGGCCTTGTCTTCTAGAAATAAAACTGAAATATAGCAGAGACGTTTTACTAAAAGTAAAACACTGAGTAATGCTGTGAATGTGGTGTGAGGACATACAGTGAGCATTTGGACTCATTTACCTGCTTTTCTTGTGTCTGTACGCCGGCGACTACACTTTGTTTTCGTGTGAAACGAGCCACTCGTGAAGCCAAACTAAAACTTGTATCATATTAAAGAAGCCCGCAGTCATTAACAGCTTATAAGCTTTAAATACTTCCAGAAACTTTTAGATCAGTGACTTTACTGGCATCTGACTGTTTCCCTTTCTGAATGTCCAACATGTTCTCGTCCTCGGGCGTAACAGTTTCCTTTTTAGAGACTTAGAAAGTCCACGATAGGAGGGGTGATGGTGGTGAATATCCCATTTGGTTGCGTGCTTTACACCACTGCATCCGTGGTTTTGCATTGCTTTTGGTGATGAAAGGCTTGGATACAGCTGCCTTGCCATGGAAACCTATTCATGAAGCTCTCTACACACTGTTCTTCAGCTTCTTTGGGAGGTCTGCAGTGACCAACATGTCCTCCAATCAAAACGTAATCATCGGTCGTTTCTGCAGGGCCCCGAAATACGACCTGTATTTACGTTTCCAAATGACCGCGCCCACCTTCGGCTTCGCGTGTCGTATGGACTTGTGGGTAATGATGACGTGGCTCGGAGGATAGAATAGTAATTTGTCAATGTGAAGGTTGATGGTTCACTCCCAGCCTGTCATGTCAAAGTATCAAATGCCAATATAATGACTTCTGTACATGAATAACAAATGTTATGGTTAGGGTAGTGTGAGGAACGTGACGACACCGAACACGTTACTTAAACGCACTTTTATCCACGACCGCTAGATGCTTTTTTTCCCTTCCATAACGTAAATATTGGTCGTAATCCGTGCCTGCGGAAACGACCAACATTTTCACTCTGAGGACAGGCTGGTGGTGACTGACTGCAGAAAATTCTGCTGACCCTGCTCTGTGATTTTATGTGGCTGAGTTGTCATTCCCAGTTGCTTAAACTTCGTTATAATCCCACTAACAGCTGACTGTGGAATATTTAGTTGAGAAAATTTCAGGACTGGGTTTATTGCATCGGTGGCATCCTATCACTGCACCACACTGGAGTTCACTAAGCTCCTGAGAGTGACCCATCTTTCACTGATGTTTGTAGAAGCAGTCTGCATGCCTCGCTGCTTAGTTTATACACCTGTGGCCATAGAAGTAACTGGAACACCTGAATTCCATGATTTGGATGGGTGAGTGAACATTTTTGGCAATATAGAGTATAAATGGTAACAATGTTTCAGTCTTCTATAAAAACACTTCATCTTTCAGGGCTAAGGCTCACTGCACAGATCCAAAGTCCTGGTGGTATGCTCATCCTGCTCTCCCCCCTCTTGTCAGCACCGCTTTATTTGGTTCGGTTTTTTGGTTTTTTTGTGCTTGCTAAACATAATTTACAACTCCACCGGGCCAGCTAGCTACTCTAGTAGATACTCTCCAAAAAATAAATTGTTGCAGACAGGGTTGGACATAAAATATTTCCCAGCATGCCTCTCACCATCAGAGTTTTTCACAAAAGCTATTTTAATCAGTGCAGTGTGAAATAATTGAGTAAATATTTGCAGAACTAAAACTAAGTTTATAATAAATTGTGTGCACGTTGGGATATTGTTTATTTGGGGCCCCTCCTACAATTTGATGTTACGCCTTTGGGAAAAACCCTTGAATTGTGAACTCGCATGCACCTCTTCATACCCAGAAGTCTTATTGTTGACAGATGACAAGTTTGATGTGACTGTCCTTTTTCACTACTGCTCGAACCCGTTATGTCACGCATCGCTGCCAGCTTAACATCTTTGCATATGTGTGAGACATCAGCAGCTCTGACCAGATGCCAGGAGAAAAAGAACATCCTGAAACATCTCGTGTTGTAAAATTAGCGAGTCATGTGACTAACGCCATAATTTCCAGGCGACACTCGAGAATCAAAACCCTGTGTGATGTCTTTAATTCTGCTCGTCGTGTCTGCACGCATGCAGAGAACGCCGTCTGCAGAACAACTCGTTCCACTGACAGAACAGAGCTCAGCACACTGAACCTGGGGGCTTCGCTCTCTGTGCGTAGTTTAAGGAAACTGCATCGCTACAACACACACAGACACACAATTATGGGCCCAAGGTAGCCGTTTAGAATAATGGCCTCTGGCTACTGGTTGCCATGGCAAAGGGAAAGAGGAGGAAAGGCAGGTTTAGCGGAGCTGATGAACAATGAAGAAGCTGCATACCCCTCTCCTGTGGACGTTCTTGTGGTCTCTGTTATAATCAGCTGTTAAATACAAAGGCAAAGCAGCACTGTACATTCATAATTTTAATTTTAGACACCCCACTGTGACTTTAAAAGTGTCAAGATGGCAGAAAATCTTGAGGGTGAGAGGCTAATTGCTTCAGCTCATAATCCTTCAGTGCCCCTCTCTGGCTCCTGTTCATTTGAGAATTCAATTCAAGACCTCGCTGATTGCTTTTAAGGCTCTTAATGACCAGGCCTCGTCTTATATCACACACCTCATTCACCGGCACTCAGCTTCCTTCTCTTTGATCTGACAACAAATCTCTTTTGTGTCCCATGCCCACTAAAACTGAAAGCTGATGGCGCCGTCAAGGCCACTATACACTGCTCCCAGCCCTCAAGCTGCTGGGAGCAGTATATATGATTCCTTGGTGTGTGGTTCCAAGGGCCAGTTTTTATCAAATGGCTGTGGCCACAGTCGTCCTCACTGCTGACTGCACATTTTGAGGTTTCAGCGTTGTTGCTCAGGATGTTCTTTGGAGCCAGGGGCAACCTTCGTGGATGGTCTGTTAGTCCACGTCACAGCACAAATATTACTGAGCAGATAATTGCATTTAAAAAGGCTCCAACAGCACAAACACGGTCCAGCTCAGGGACTCCGTTAGCTGAGTTGAAGCCTAGCAGACAGCTAGCAGCTACAGCCGCCTGTGTCAGCATCCAACCCATCACCCAGAGGCCACGCCCCTAATAATGCAAACAGGTGAGTTATAGAAACATCCTCCCCTGATACAGCTGTTATGAAGGTGGAAATTGTGGAGCTGCGCAGACACTTTGGCAGATGTTGGTCATAGGCGGCAGAAAAGATGGATGTAGACATGGTAGCAGCCTGGTACGAAACCTTGAGCTGAGCGGTTTCACCATTATGGTGTTTTGAAGCTGGATGTAATGCGTGAGACTCATCACTGACGACCTCATCTCGACTCTTAGAACAAGAGCATTAATGCAATTTTACAGTTC
This sequence comes from Apistogramma diplotaenia, assembly GCA_015052665.1. NCBI lineage: Eukaryota > Metazoa > Chordata > Actinopteri > Cichliformes > Cichlidae > Apistogramma > Apistogramma diplotaenia. The sequence goes on from VOQJ01043368.1 coordinate 5,655, forward strand.
AATTAGGAGCCAATGGCATGAAGACGCAAACAGGGGGGCCTGTTTCACTAGAAGGACATTGAGTCCCCGAAATATGACCGTGAAGAGGCCCCACAGCACAACTGAAATAGGTTTGTGTGTGTGTTTGTGTCGAGGCTTACTTTGTGCTGGATGTGAGATGAGGAGGCGTCTTTACTCCTGTTCAAGGTGAAATCAGTACGAACAGAACAGGACATTTAGAGACAACCTGAAACAACCTCTACGACACACACACACACACACACACAGCTGAGAGGATGACTGAGTCCTGAGTAGAATCAGTCGTGACTGGAAGTTTTCTGAGTCATCGGCTTGTTACAGGATCTCTGTTTGCGGCTCTGCTCTTCAGTCTGAAGCTGCACTGACCTGTGGAGTGGATCGTTACTAAGGACGCCTCAATTTTCACCACTGAGACAAAACTGCAACAAATGCACACATTAAGGGCCTCTCAGATTTGACCCCCGACACCCGCCGCTCAGTAATTTAAACTTGATCTTCATTGAACTCAAAAAGGTTCATGTTTTACAGGGGATTTCTGTGAACTTTGATCCATTCATCCAGAAGGGAATTATGCTCAAGAACTCACACTAACAGCCTGAGACAAGTGACAACACTTCTGAAATTAAAGAGGCTCAAACCTTTTGGGATAATGTGTTCTCACATCAGACCTCCTCGTCTTCTGTTCCTCTCCATCACAAATGTATTTATAGATGGATGTGCCTCCCTGAAACCTGCGTCTGACTCAGAGGGGTTAATAGCAGTGATGGTGTCAGCTGATGTGATTGGTATGAGGGGCTTGTAGGAAGTTCTTTATTCACCTGAAATTTAGATCAAAACAAGACAAAATGCATAAATAATAAAACCAGAAAAGCCTGAAGCACATATTGTCCTTGAACACAGCACGAAGCTCTGAGTGACACTGGCTCCAGCATACATTACTCACTGTTAATTTCCTGCTTTGCACTTTGAGTCATTTCTCTGGCAGTCACATCGAAGTGAGGAGCGCTGACGAATCCTGCCGTGGTTCAGTTTGCAGTTTACACTGTGATGGGACACATTAACAGGGACAGAGCTTCATCCTGCAGCTCTGTGGCTAGTTTACAGTTTTTCTACCCTGAAAGCTTTTGTGTAGCTTCGTTTGTCCGTCTGTCATTTCAGGTACAGGCTTTACATGCAGACTTTTTTTTTTAGAGCTCGTTTGAATAATATGGTCTTTAAAAGAACAAAGTATGAGCTCAAGGCCACAAACGACAGCCACATACAAGCTAAATCTTTAACAAAAAACAAAAAAAAGCCCTAAATGTCTGGAGAAAGTTGTGTCCTCGGAGCTCTGTTAGATGACTGATCACATCAAGGTTGACCTAGGCAGACACTGAAGCACATCCCAACGAGGCCGAAATTCAGAAGCTGGAATCACCACCCTGAAGCCTTGTGTTCCTGAACTATTCCTGAACAGGACCTGCAGTGTGGGGGAGAGCGTTGTTGAGGTGAAGAAGGCCAGCAGGGAAAATGGCTGACACGAAGGGGTGTTTGGAGTACATGATGAAGCTTCTCGAACTTGTCTGCAGCAAAGCATCACCCAGAACACAACACTGCCTCCACTGGCCTAAAGAATTCCTACAGTGCATCCTGCTGCCATCTCTTCCCCAGATCAATGATCACGTGTTGATTCTCAGTCATCCAGGTTAAGCTAGTCTGAGTGCAGCTGGTTTGAGAGAGGAGCAACGAAGGCCATCTGAGACCATCTGCATTAGCAGTCATTGAGCAGAGGTGGTGGCCCGTGACACTGATTATCAGGCACCTATTACGCTGTCTTAAGATCACTTCCTAGGTGATTCAACCACTCACACCTTGGTTCATGTGGCCCTAATGATCAAATGAGAACAGGGAGGGTCAGTGACTCTCAGGATCATGTCCACTAGAGGTTAAATATCTGGGACTCCACCAGCTTTCACATGAGAGGCAAAACGTCTTCAAGAACCTAAAAAAAAAAGAAGCCCAACTATCTTTGAGTCAAACTCTTAAGACCACTTAGTCCTCCATGTGATGTACCCGACCCCCCTCGTTACCCTGTCACGTATTTAAGTCTGCAGTCTTTGTTACAGTAGCTCTTTGTCGCGTCATAGTCGTTATTTTTCCCCGGTGTGCTCCTGTGATTTTCCTGCATTATTGTGTTCTTGTGTACCTGCCTAAATTTCCCGGCGAACCTGCAAATAAAGCAGTATTTTTGCGCAGACTGTGTCCTACCTTGGGGTATTTCCTGCCAGCCACCGTTCCTTCACTGTATACGTCTGCACCTGATCTGACCCAGTCACCGACATCACATCATCATGCTGCCCATTTTCTTTTTTCCAACATATCCGCTTCAACTACTGATGTTTCATTTTGTCTGATGTAACCCTGAACCCTGAAGATGTCCATAATGAATTAGGGCAACGTATTTAATTTATGGCACGGTGGCGTGGTGGTTAGCACTGCTGCCTCACAGAGAATGACATCTGGAAGGCCTGGGTTCGATTCCACCTTGGCCCAGGCCTCCCTCTGTGTGGAGTTTGCATGTTCTCCCTGTATCTGTGTGGGTTTCCTCCCACAGTCCAAAGACATGCACTTACTGGGGTTAGGTTAATTGGTCACTCTAAATTGCCCATAGGTGTGAATGGTTGTCTATCTCTCTGTGTTGGCCCTGCGACAGGCTGGCGACCTGTACAGGGTGCCTGCCTCACGCCCTGTCAGCTGGGATAGGCTCCAGCCCCCCCGCGACCCCGAACAGGATAAGCGGTAGAGAATGGATGGATGGATGGTGTTTAATTTAAATCCACCCAGCATTGTAAATTCTGAAGTTGGACTATAAATTAAGTGCAGTTTGCTTGTGAGAGTAAAGGTGAGGTCATATGGTTACTTCTCCAACAGATAGAAGAGAAAAAGAGTCTGTAAAAGAGAGTAAAGCAACCACAGCAGGCAGGAGGTGCTTTTCCTTCTGTTGCTTTCAGCTCACATCAGCTGACAGTGGATTTAAAGGTCACTGACAAACGAGGTCAAACTTAAACTGATTGAACTTTTGCTGCAGAGGTAAAATCGAAGCGGACCCTGTGGTGGCTCAAACCGAATCAACGTGTGAAGGCTGCGGCATGACGGCAGTGCGAGCTGCTGCAGCTGTGAGCTGCGGCAGTCCGTCAGCGCAGGATAACCGTCGCTGTGTGACACCCGGGAAGCCACTAACGCACCATTTTTGTGATTGATGCAAGTCATTTCCTCACTGACACACACTCCGAGGAGAACTCCCACACACTCATAAACCCTGCCATGACACACACACACACACAGTGTACAGTCCATTAAAGTTACGTCTCCTTGTGCTATACTGCAGAATCGTGACTTGACATCTTGTGAGTGACGAGTCTTTACGAGCAGCGAGGCAACATTAAGGTCTCGACCAATCACACAAACAGACACGAGTCTTTGTTCTGCTATGTTTCCTTCACACCTTGACTGTTTTTTCCAGTGAACAACAGCGCTTTACTAAGTCATTGTTTGTGCTGGAGAGAGCTGTTAGACAGTAATGACCTGTGAGCAGGGAGCGCGGCTCAGAGGCTTTTAACGCTGCTTTAGTTCAGGCTGTTAGAAGTGCAGAGGAGGAGATCAACACTTTGTTTTGATAGTTTATCACATTTACTTAAACAAGCAATGCGGCAACACAGGCAATCAACACCACACTGGTTAACACCGAAAACAGTTGCCAGCAACAAAGAAACAACCAGCAACCCACTTGGGAACCAACCAATACATCCAACAACCACAAACCGCAACCAGTAACCACAGCAACCAGTACCCAGCTACCACAATCAGCAACACACAACTACCAAACGCAACCAACAACAGCCATGATAAATAACACCTGGAATGACCAATCACAATTAGGAATGTGTGCGACCAGTCAACTAGATATCATTGTTGTTGTCACTAGTCGGTACCAGATGTGCTAGTTGTTTAATCTAAGGGGCCATTTACACAGGCATCAGATCAGTGCGGGTTGGCGCGACTCAGCGGGAGGTATTTGCTTTTACACTTCGGGCCGGCCCCAGTTTGTCGCCATTTTTTCGGACTCAATCCGCTGAGGTTCCAAGCGCTCTGGAGCTGGTACCATGACGTGACGTTGAGAAACAGCGTGCCGCTGATTGGTTGGGGGATGTCGTCACTAGCGGAGTCACGAGAGCGGCACCAAGACTCCTGCTCGCGTAGCAAAAGCAACTCCACCCACTTTGAGATGGTACTGCATTGCAATGTAAACGCAAGCTATTGGCGCAAGTCATCAAGAGTCGAGAGCGCTCAAGCCGAGCTAGCCCGTGTGTAGAAACGCCTTAATTGTCAAGATTGAAGCCTTGGGCCAGTAAATTTTTGTCCTAAATGTTATACAGCCATCTTCCACCAGATGGAGCTGCAACTCGACATCTTTGTAGAGAAACACCATAACAATTTTCATTAGGCCTTTTATTGTTGGTTATTTTGAAGAATACGATTCTGGATTCAAGTGGCGGAAATGAGTTTCCTCTGAAGGGTGGCTGGCCTCTCGCGTAGAGATAGGTGATGAGTGCAATCATTTAGGATGGCCTCATAGCAGAGTCGCTACTCCTGCACATCGAATCCAAAGCCAATCGATGTGGTTCGGGCATCTGAATAGGATGTGAGGTGCTCCAGGCATGTCCTACCAGAAGGAGCCCATGTGGCAGATCCAGGGCATACTGGAGGGATTATGGCTATGTTCACACTGCAGCCTTAAATGACCCCAATCCAATATTTTTCCCTTATGTGACCTGTATCTGATCTTTTCATGACAGTCTGAGCAGCACAGATCAGATTTTTATAAATGCGACCCAGGCCACTGGGATATGTGGTCCTAAATCCCATACATATCTCATCTTTTTAAATGTGACCTGTGTCTGTACGACCAGGTCGCATTCATCAGAGGTTTGTTGCTGTTGTCATGAATTCATCATTTGTTATGTACGCCACAATCTGACACACTTTTCCCTCATTTAGTCAAGTAAAAAATTGTCACCAGGAACATCCTAAATCAAACAAAAATGTGTTCAGCAGCTAAAAACCATGATAACAGCACCCAACACCTAAAATGACCAGAACAACCACGAATGACAACCAACCACCAGCAGCAACTACTCAGACAGGACAAACACTACAGACGGCATCCCAAACAACCCAATACAACAACCAGCAACTCGCCCGACTACCACGTTTATTCTTTTATAACTGTAAAAAGAAAAAATGTTTGCTTCATTTTGTTCTTGTAAATCAGTTTATTCTGTTCAGTTCAACATGCATTACAAAAATACAGGTACACTATGATCCAATAAGGAATGCATGGATATGTTTCAGCTATTCAAAAAGCCACAGACTCACTCCTTTAATAAACTGTTGCAAGAGCAGCAATAGGAAGAATAGACTTAGACTTCCTGCTTCAACCTGAATAATCAGACAATAGCTGATGTTCCCAGATTGGATTTGGGTAAGTGTTCTCCAAATCAGCTGTTTATCTGCGTGAAGAGGCCTGCTTTGATGTGATTGGGCACTATATCACTTTGCACCTAACATATTTACAGAGGACATAATAAATGTGATGCCAAAGAACCTACATGTGATTTACCTGAACTGAAGCAGCGTTTTCTTTCACAGAACCGGTTTGCCTTCGTGCTGAGTAACAGAAGCTTTAAGCAAACATGCTTCAGCATATTCCAGCATCATTTTCCTTCAACCAATAAGCAGCACAGAGAGGATTGTTTGCTTGTTTCTTCCTCAAACTTTTCCTAAAAGAGGATGTTTGGAAAATGATCCGTCCTGCTGAGCTGTTTTAAGTGTTGTGATGTGGAGGTGTGAAACCTGGCTGCTGTCTGTCTTCACAGCCTGAATTTGTCCCTGATGTTGCTGCAGTTATTTTTCAGAGAACAGGATGTTCATTTTCTTCACACACTCACACAAAAGTACTTTGAAAGCTTTTTTTGTCATATTGAACTTTTGGAGGCGTTAACTGATGGCCGGTGTCTGTGTGAGTGTGCACAGGATGTTTTTCACTATTTTCTGCTGCTGCTGAGCGCAGTAGAAATGTTCCTGCTGGAAGTCATGGTGAGATTAATCTGATTATTGGATTGGTTGAAAGTGTTTTTTTTAAGTCCTCTGAAGGCTGATCATATGGGCAGAAATCTTAGGCAGAGCCAAGGAGCAGACGGTGTAGATGGTAGGGGTGGGCGATATGGCTAAAAACTGTATAAGTACTTCATATCGGTCGATATCGATAATTATTGAAAATCTTTTGACCTATTTAAAATAAGGACTAGGAGAAAAATATGCTACATGTAAACATTTTATTTCAACATTATTTAAACATTTTTATTTCAAATTTAACCTTCCTCAGAAATGGCAACACAGCCATGAAAAGCACTCAAACAAAAAAATATCCTTATCATTAGATATATTAGTGCTAGGAGGTGCTTTAGTGCTGGGAAGTTGACAAGCTGATTCACTTTGAGGTGAATGAAATTCTTTGATGTGTTTCGTAAACCAAAAAATTTCTGTAACCCGGCATTTCCACTGTATTGAGTGGTTGCATGTCTATATGATATGCCACTGCCTGGGTTATTTATTTATAACACTTGGATGATTTATCATAACTGATGTGGAATACCTTTCCATAGTGGTCTGTTGCTGCGGTCTTGCAACAGCAGATGCTGGTTGCTAACGAACTCGGCTGTGCTCCAAAGGGTAGGATCAGCTAAGGTGGTAAAACATTTGTCGTATTGCCTTTCTTGGTGGGGACGACAGTCCTGCGCAATTTGCAGACAACACTGGTCTGAGTTCGGTTCGACTGAAA
>VOQJ01043371.1:0-12727 GCA_015052665.1 Apistogramma diplotaenia
AAATACGGTGTATTGTAACAGACTGAATATATTACAGTCCACATAAAAAGATATGTGTGTAACCATTCTTCATACTTAAATAAAAAAAAAAGACCACTGATGTGACTGTCAAGAAGAAAATATCCCGAGCACATCCCTTAAGAGTCTGCTCAGCTCCACTGGAATTTTCTTTGCTTGACATATATATATATTTTAAAAAAGTTTCGCAAATTAGCACAGCTTTTAAGCTGAAACCTGATTAAGAGGCATTTCCCAGTTATGAAAGATTAAATGACTAAAATCATGTGAAAATATCAACAGATCAAAGGGAGAGCCTTAGTTTGATGAAAGCTAAAACTGTCAGTTGTGGATGAGCCAATGGAGAAGGAAGAATGTGAAACTCTTGCCAAAAAAAAAACCCCTCCAGTGAGCAGACATTTGTGAAAGGCTGAGTATCAAATCATTTCAGACGTCAGAAGCTTTAGGTCTATGCATCGTGGTCAAAGGAAAAGAAAATGAATTAGATGAAGAAAAAAAAAATGCCGGTTCAGTCTTAAGAATGTCGGTGAATGTGGTGTAATGTTTTGCACGCAGTGACAGCTCCGGTGTTTCCTCTAACTTTTCTCTGGCAAAACCAAAACGATGGTTTCTTTCATCCCCTGTCATGTCTTTGTTGTGGCAGACATTATGCCGGCTTATTATACCGTGGTGCTGTCAACCTCCGTGTCAAAACAAGAGATTTGCCTATTGTTGCTGTGTTTATGTGACAATAGCATGTTTGCTGCGCTGTGACTGAATAACTCGGTGAAAGGTGCAGAAAATAAACACTGGGATTATCCTTTCTTTCAGTGGCTGCAGGTCCGCCTTGACGCAAAACAACCTCGCACCCCCCGTGACAACTTCCATGATCCACTAGCCATTATACGCTGTGTGCTAAAAGCTCACGTGAGTTTGCTGTTATTGTCACAATGACATAACAGCATCGACAAATGCAATAGAAGCACAGCTGAGGATGGTGCCACTGATAGTGTCAGAGGAGCGGTCCTCTGCTGGCCATGAGAAAGAATGAGGCACCTCTGCACTGGTATCATTTTATAAGACCCTGAAAACTAAATCATCTTTTATACAGCCTGTCTGTATGTCAGGTGTTTTTAAATTACTGGGCCACAAATAGCCCACTTTGATGGTGAGTGGGCCAGACCAATGAAGGTAATGTTTAATCTATATTTTAAAAATGTACATGAAGTGGTATGAAAACATTTGGGCTTCTGGTAATTTTTCATGAATTGCCTTCATAATTCATTGGTTGTTCAGATCAGCAATATCAGTTAAATATACCATAGAGCAGACGAACACAGTTTGAAATAATTATTTAAACAAAATCAGGCAGGTGCATAACCTTTGGCAACAACCTCTAAATGCTTCCCTTCAAATGAGAGTCTGGATTCTGGCTGAAGATATTTTGGACCATTCTTCTTTACAAAACATCTCCAGTTCAGTCAGGTTTGACGGTTTCTGAGCATGGACAGTCCGCTTTAAACCACACCACAGACCTTCAGTAAGGTGTGGGCTTCGTCTGCGTTACTCTCCCATGCAGCCTCTCCTTGTGCAAAGTGCGCTGAACAGTTGAACGATGCACAGTGAGACCATCTGCAGCCAGCTGATGTTGGAGGTCTTTGGAGCTGCTCTGTGGGTTCACTGTGACTGTTCTCACCATCCTTCACCTCTGCCTATCTGAGATGTTTCTTGGCTGCCACTTCAGGCCTTAACTAGAACTGTGCCTGTGGTCTTCATTTCCTCACCAGGTTCCTCACAGTGGAAACTGACAGCTGAAATCTCTGAGAGCTTTTTGTGTCCTTCCCCTGAACTATGATGCTTTGTTTTCAGCTCATTTTAGAGTTGTTTTTAGGCTCCCATGTTGCCACTCTTCAGAGAAGATGAAGGGCCACCTTAGCCCTTTCTCATAATTGGATTCACCTGCGTATGTAGGTCAAGGGTCAATGAGCTACCAAAACAAATTCTGTGTTCCGATAATTAGTGCTAAAGGTTTTCAAATCAATAAAACCACAAGGGTTCCCAAGCTTATACACCTGTTAATTCTGTTTAAATAATTATTGCTCACTTTCTGTAAATCCTATAAACTTCATTTCACTTCTCAAATATCACTGTGTTCGTCTGCTCCATGATATATGTAACTGATATTGCTGAACCAAACAACCGATGATTTATGAAGGAAGATCATGAAAAATTATTGGGGTGCCCAAACTTTTTCATATCACTGTATTTTCCCCATTTCTTTTACTGTAAAGAAGTCTGTTCTGATACTATGCACCAGGTCCATATCCCACCAACCTGGACACTTTGGCGTGCCGGTTCAGGGCCTCGGGCTGGATGTTGGACACACCTGGTCTATGAGATCAGTGAATCTTCAGGGATAGTTGTCTGGAGCAACACAAAAATTAACCAATAGTTTGATAAAGCCACGGATTTAGATAATTTAATGTGATACATAAATAAATCCGTCTTTTTAAAACATCCCACTCACTGTGCCCAATAAACGGGCCAGTTTAGCTGTACTTGATCGATTAGTTTTATTTACTTCAGTTTGTATATTTTTCCCCTGAAGATTCCCAAACTAATCCTGTCAGCTGCCTTGTATGTCTGATGAATAGTATAAATAAATCATACACCACATGAATCACTGCATCCCTCACCGCTCAGCCATCCCTCATACTCATGTTAGAAATATCCATTTTTAGATTACCGGTTTAGTCAGGTTGGCAGACTCTCGCTATCACAATAATAAAAGAAGCAGGTTTTAACCAAGAGGAGATAAAATAAGCTTTTGGGAAACGTACGTGCGCATCAGCACTTGTATAAAAAAAAGTCATTCATTTTAACCAAACCCACAGTTTCAGTCATCAATTCGTTAAGCCACAGGCAGCTCAGTCGAACCATCAAAATGAACAAAGTTGCCATGGAAGCCCAGAGGAGATATTAACCAGAGAAAGCAGAAACATCTGTATCACAGCTCTACATCTTCCATGCTGATGCAACCAGTTTCCTAATCTGCTTACAATGTAGCAACGCAGCTCTGACTGTGCAGATATTTACGAGGACGCGTCTCTGTGCAGTCGAGCTTCTTACAGATTTTTGTCACTTGAACTCGCTGCATCATCTCTGCATACTATTAAACAGTGAATTCCCTTAAGAGATCAATATCAATTTAGACACCACTCCTCATGAGTTATTAGTTATGAATCCCCCCCAGTGCCTCTTTTTGCTAATCACACGCTTTTGGCCTTGAGTGGGTCCACGATTGGATTCAGTATATGGTAAATGTAATTAGCATATATAGTAATATCGGGGTCCCAATAGAGGGTTGCGACTTTGATTGAATAGGAAAGGTCTTGAGCAGGTGCTGCGACTTTTCTATAAGCTGAAGTTCTGCGAGACGTGTAAAGATCTCCGTAAACAGACGGCTTCACGTGAACTTGCAGATATCCAAAAGCAAGAGAGAAGATTTTAAGAGCTGGAAGCTTTCTGATTTACATTTGCTGGCAATTTTCAGCAAGCGTTGTATTGACCAATGTCATTTATCAATCGTGGGAACACATTTGCTGAAAATGCAACTTTGACGCTTTCATCCTCGGTCTGATTTAAAGCTTTCATCCCTGCCTTCGTAAACAGTGTCCAATAGAACGTCTTGGCTTGAATATGTACCCTGAAAGATTAGCTGCTGTCATCTGACACTGGGCTCTCGGATCAGTTATGTGATGACTCAGCTGCTGCCTGTCCACTCCCTCCGCATGTACCTACCACTACATTAAGGATCCCATGAATGAATCAGGGGATATCCTTGAATGCACGCATTACCTTCACTATCTCTCCCCGCCGCTGCGCACTACAGTGTGATTTTTATGTCTTCGTCCAGTTTGACATCTCATCCTCTTCAGCGGTAAAATGGCTCCAGCCTTTCGTTGTACTGTCGACTGTGTTTTGCTGTCTATCTGTCAAGGAGACAACTCCCTCCCTGAGACACTGTCATTGGTAATTATGGCCCGAGATAAACTCTGCTGGAACAGCTGGAGCCAGCCTCCAACATACAGCACCAAGGTCAAGTGCTGAAGGACACGCAACAGAAATGGGCCACTTGAGAACAGTAAAGCTGAGTGTTCGTGTGCCAGGATATTTTTTCTCCGCAATAGGTTTTTAATTTTACTTCACGGCATTCTTTATGATGCAACCTTTGATGAACGCTACTTTTTATTGTCAAATTTCCTGCTCATCTGTCCCTCAACATCTCTATTAGCTGTGTTGTAAGAGTTTTATGAAGCTTCAGGTGAACAACTGTAATCAGTTTGATGGAAGATATTTGGCTCAGAAGTGAGCCAGAGACTGTGCTTTACAATGCCGGGCTGCACAGCAGAGTTGGGTGCTGTAAGTCTGCCTATGGCTGACAGATAAAGTGAGCAGGCAGTAAATAATAGGAAGCTCTAGAAGACCTTGGAGGTGGCCCCTGAACTAATTTAAAATCTCCTCTTCTGAATTTAAATTAGCCTGTAATCCACGACTGCTTTTTCAGATCACAAAAATGTGCTCATGTCGCTCCTGCACTCCAAGTCAGAAACAAAATGTGTGGGTCAGTGGTCACCACACTTTGCACAGTGAGAACAAAGCGAGCAATAAGACACCGCATCGCAGATGTTGATTCATTGGAAGGACTCTTGGTAGCATTAAATATTTATAGGATGAGGCTTTCTTTCAATAACTAAAAAAAAGGTCTCTGTCATCAATCTTTGTCATTTATCGAGTCCTCACTTTCACTTTGGAGGAATGAGGAACTTGGGCATATAGATTTCTATCTGAAATCAGTGGGAGAGAAGTAGAAATCAATAACGGGATTTGTTTCCAGCAACATTTAGAAGAAAGAGCGAGTAGCATCAGCCAGACATCTAGCAGAAGGAGACACGGAAACAAAGTACAGAAATAATCTGTCTCCTTCTGTTTATGTGTTTCTGTCCCCTTCATTTCAGCACGCTCACTAAACAGAATATGACCGGTTCCCCCGAGACACATATTGAACGAAACCAGCTATTCATTTAATTTCCTGGGAATTCGATGCAACCAGCATGCCAGGAGAAGCTGCGCCTTCTTCCACTCACATGTTTCCAATGCCAGGGACTCTATTTCAAACATTTTATGTATTTTATTGACAATATCCTAAATGCAAACTAATTTGCTCTGAAAGAACCAAATTGTTAGAAAAAGCACGCAGGTTGCCGTCGCAGTATACTGTATTTATGGCAACAGCGCCATCAAATCTGCTGAGAAACACTGTGACATGAAGCTGAGAGCTCTGGAAGTAAACTGAGACTTATTTAGGCAGTCCACAAATGTTGATATTAACTTCTCTTTAGTGTTTTGAGTGAGTTTCATGAGTTTAATGTCAGAGGTAATAAAAAAAAAGAGAAAAAAGTTAGACTGTTCCAGCCTCTGCTGTTTTAATTGCTGCAGTTTATGGAAACAGAATGCTAAATTTGCTGGAATGGCCTTTTAAGGTTTTAAATTACCATTAACTGTTGTGAACATCTTAACACTGCGTATCATGTTGCACAATTGATACCTTCGGTGTATCATTGTCTGAAATTATCTCTGCACCCCCTCCTTTGCAGCTGCTCCAGATTTAATAGAAAAAGCGAGCCTTTTTAGATCCACCTTGTAATTGCACAGCGAGAACAGATCTTTTGTTTTCACTTTATGTCAGAATTGAAATGAGAGTAAACGTTCAAATTATGTGCACACGTGTAGAAATAATCTGAAGCAGGCGCTTCATTGTAAACCAAATCTGCTGGAACAAAGCATGTACATTGCCGTGCACTGATCCCTCGTAGCGCTGGGAGCTGATTTTATTAATTTATTATTTTTTTGCATACGTATTTCTTTAGCTTTGAGATGCATGAGTAAGAAACTGGTGCTGCTGTGATGAGCAGCGTGACCTTTGATGCCTGACGCACACACAAAAAAAAACAAAAAAAACAGCGGCATGTAATGGGGTTGCGCTGGTGTTATTCTTTGACATTATTATGGCAAAGAAAGCATCTCTGAGCGTTTCAGATGGCCCACGGGGAGACACAGAGAGGACAGTTGATGTTAGTGTCCCAAGCCACCTGCTGCCTGATGTGCTGCAAGGAGTCCAGAGAATCCCTTCTCTAATGAAATTTGACATAGTGGTGATGACAGGTGCCGTGACAGCACTCTGCCAAGATACAGTGGAAGGGGGGGGGAGGGGAACATGAATTCTTATAAGTTACCACACCTGTGCACTGATGCTCCGGTGTTCCAAGGTGAGAGAGCGCGCGTGATGGAAGTGCTGGTGATTTCTAAACCGACAGGTGATACATCATTCAGCAGCGGGTCCGCAGAGGTATACTCTCAGCAGAATAATGACAGGTGTGATGACAGTCGCACATCTGAATAATCGTGTGGCATTAATGTATGAATGTTGAATGGACCTTGACCTAATGTAGTTTATACCTTGTAGATTGAGGTTAAAATTGTGCTCCACACACCAGAGCAGTGGAGAACTGTCTGTACTTTGCATGTGTGTGTGTGTGTGTGTGTGTGTGTAGGAACGTGTGGAAAATTTGAATGCTGTTCCTGTTTTAGCACATTTTTCAATTGTGCTGTCAAGTTGAGCCCAATCTCCACGGCGGAGTCTGTATTAGTAAATCTTTCATACGTGTTCTCATTTCAGTCACGAATGTGTAACATAGTTGTTGTCATGGAAGCAACTCTTGGCCATTTTGTTGCCTGTCTCACGGATGTTTTCAAGCTTGGCCTGATAATTATCAGCTGCTCTATGCAGCTATATATTCTAATGGAGACGTCCTCAAAGCAACTGCAAAGGTCATTATAGAAATATGTTTAAATGTCCAAGTTACTTCTTGTCCCGTCTTGAGCACGTACACTCATCAGCCTCTTCATCAGGTTCACCTGCTCAACTGCTCACTAATGCAAATATCTAATCAACCAATCACACGGCAGCAACTCGGTGCATCTAGGCAATGGGGAATGGGAAAGTTGCATGGTGGTTGGTGCCAGATGGACTCTGGGTGAAAACGCCTTGTTCAGGTCAGGTCAGAGGAGAATGTTCTGAAGGTAAAAGGGGGTCCAGCCTAGTACTAGCAATCTACAACTAATGACGTGTCCCGTGAGTGTGTGTGCCTACAGACTTGCACAGAGGCTAAACATGCAGCTCATTTACTCTTTCAGTCAAGAAATCTGCAGTTAGGGCTCCTAACTGACCTGCAACACGCCTTTATAGCTATAAAATACTCTGCCAGATGTTAAGGACATGAATGGTGATCAATGATTGAGGGAGTCAGTCAAGACCATGAACAGTACCATCTGTTGTTTAGCACAGTGGCTACAGTAAAATAGCCATCTATGGAGAAGTGACTTTTGCATGAAAACACATTGACATCTCACTTTGAATGATCACAGTTGAAGTGACCGAGCCCAACCATGTTTAACCCACCGTAGTGTCCTCGTGTTATTTATGCACATGCCCTGTGAGCCAAGAATTGCACAAGCCCAGAAAGCTCTTACATCATATACAGCAAATGACCAGCCTTAATTCTCTTGTTCCTCGCTACACAGTTTTTGTAATATATACATGAGTTCAACAGCTGCTCGGCATACAGTGCAGCACTGGGATTTCAGCAATGAGAATGACAAGTTTCCACATGCCATTATTAAAAAGGTACTCAGTTTAAACAGTAATGTATTCACAGTATCCACTGAGTAGTAGTGACAGCCTTCAGTAGCATCAGATCTACTCATGAGACGAGAGGAAATGTGAATCTGGGCCAACTCTGGAAAATAATTCTGGTTATGACACTTTATAATGCCACAATATTTAGTTCCCACATAAGGCACTCACTTTAATGACTCTTGCAGTGCATTATCTGAAGTTAATCCAAGAATAATTTAACTTTTACAAACTTTTTTTTCCAATAACACTATTCTAGGTAATTGCATATTTCTCAAAGAGCTCCAGCTGGGGGAAAGTTTTTTTTTTCCTATTTTGTTAATATTTTGTACTTTATTCACTTTCATTTCACATTCCAAATTCTAACCTTAAATTCCTTTCATTGGTAATATGAAATGATTTTATTCATAATCAATCGCGCATGCCTAAAAATGCCGCATTCGATTCAAACCTCTGCCGAAGGGTGAAATGACTGCTGTTGTCCTCATCTTTTGTATCTATTTTTAATTTCTATCTCTCTGAGAACTTTTGGCAGTATTATTGATATCATCCTGTAACTGCTTTGCCTCAGAAATTCATAGATGATTTAATTATATTATCTCAGTAAATGAAAGCCTGCTAAAGAGGGCTTTTAAAGACCAAAAAAATATATTTACATCCATTAACCGAGTATGATTTACCACTTTCAGTATTTAGTTACCTCCCTCCAAACTCAGAAACATTTGCGGCTGTTAACTTATGCACACATGAACATACACATATACATAATGAATATGACAGTGATGGGCAGGAAAGAAAAGCACTAAAAGCATTAACATTTCCTTTGGCGTCCGTCCTTTTTAGTGGAGGTGTTGAAGCGAAGGCCAGTAATTAAATTAATGTGAGCTATGGTCTGCAAATGTCTATGCATTTAAGCAATGAATTTGATAAAGTGAAATAACAATTGCTTCTGTATGGAATAACACATACAATTATTATGTTTAATAGCAGATAACATAGCTCAATAAACTGATGTCCTAATTAATTTAGCTCAATGAACAGCGAGCTCATAGCAAACTCAGCATATTTTCTTTTCACTGATGTGATTAGTGACATGCAACACTAGCAAGTTAATTTGCTAATCCAGTACATGGAGAAGATCAGTGGCACCCCCGCCAACGTCTGTCTCTTGATATGTATTCCACCAGATAAATGTTGAAAACTAAAAGCCTTCTTCCTGCATTTTTAACACCATTTTCAATCCAGCTGCAAAAATTGCTTCATGCATAATACATCAACTTTTAGTTATTTATTCATTACAACTGTTAGCATCGTTACAAATACATACTTTTTATGCAGTCCTCAGCCTCCAATTCTTTTTTCTATTGCCTCTGCTCTGTGGTGCAGGCACTCTTTTTTTTCCCACCACTCTTAGATCTTGATTTATCTATTTCAGTTTAGGCATCAAGCACTCCTTCCGATGAATGATGTATAGTGTTTTATCTTGCTGGAAAAGAAGTAATAACCGTGTTAATAACATCTTAAATTCAGACACAAACAGGGAAAGTGGCGAGCCTACAGTCAAATTGAAACTGGCACGGCTCGAAGCCTGGCACGGTTTGTCTGGCAGTTGGTCGATTCCCCGCTCTGATTCATGCTGAAATATCTTAACAACTGCTGCATAAGATCAAATGCTATGAAAGTTGGTGCAGGCAGCTTTAAGCTTCAGCCATTTCCTCTGGTCAGAATTTTTGGTCGAAATTTCAAAAAGTCGATGGACGATTTTTGGTACAGAAATTCATGCATCACAAAAAATTGGTAATCCTCTGACTTCATCCCTGATACATTTGGCTAAGACCCATGTTTTTAGCTGAATGTCTCAAAAACCTCACCTATTGGATGGAATCCTGTGAAATATAGGACACTTATTAATGACCTATTAAGGAAGGTTTTGATCCTTCCTGCAATGCTAATGATATTCTAATCTGTTTAACAGTCATTAACAAATGTTAGCATGCTAACATGCTAAAATTGTAAACATAGGCATAATGTCCGCTAAACATCAGCCTTTTGCACTGCACTTTAAACATGCTGATGTTAATATTTAGCCCATATACTGTAGCCTCACAGTGTTGCTGTACACTATGGTGCAGTCTTAAAAAACACAGATGCATCAATCCAGCCACCCATTTTCTTCCATTCATCCACTTCAGGGTCGGGAGGTGGCTG
The DNA here is from genome assembly GCA_015052665.1 of Apistogramma diplotaenia. Classification (NCBI taxonomy): domain Eukaryota; kingdom Metazoa; phylum Chordata; class Actinopteri; order Cichliformes; family Cichlidae; genus Apistogramma; species Apistogramma diplotaenia. The sequence continues at coordinate 9,962 of VOQJ01043371.1, forward strand.
TGTAGGGGTAGGTTACACCTTGGACTGCTCGCTGCAGGGCTGAAACACTGATCCATGCATAACAAATTAGGATCCTCCACATTTCAGGAGACTCAGTAGTTAAAATTATTTACTCAGACTGTGGAATTAATATTTCTGGGCCTATTCTCTGGAAATCTTTGTATTTGTTTAGAGTGGGTATTTCTATTTGCTCACTCTTGATATTTTTAAAATTTTATTATAATATAGTATATAATTATAAAGCTCAGCTTGAACAGATAAATCAAGGAATCTCTGTATGTGCAGTTGTAAACCCCTAACACACCACTGTACTGTATATTCACTGGCCAACTGGTCTTTGTTGACATCATGCAAGATTCATTGGTTTCAGTTAATTTATAAATCTGCTTCTGGCTTAGTCCCATCCTATTTATCTCACTACATGCTACGTAAAGAAAATAGTCATAACCTGCGTTCCCAGAATTACCTTTGTTGTTCCACCAGTACGTATAGAGGTTGGAAAAAGGAACACACTGCAGAAGGACTTGCAGCTCTCAAAAAATGATTTGGCCCTCTGACTTCAATATACATATAAACAGTTTTGTTGCATCGTCTTTGGGACATTGTTCTTGTATGACTGTATAAATATTTGGCATTTTACTTGTTAGTTATTGTATTATTTTATTGATTTGAATTTTACTGTGTTTTAAAACAGGTCTCTCCTGTAAATGAGACATTGAATCTCAACGGGACTACCTGTACAAATAATGGGTAAATAAAAAAATGTGTGTATTTGCTCTTCCAGTCATCCCACCTACTCCAGATCTGAAGGCTGTATTTTGGGGGGAACAGAGGATGTGCTGTGTCAAGTTTGAGGTTTTTCTAATGAGCGAGAGCCACATTTTCCTCGCTCCTGCCTCGATTTGTAACCTCGCAGATGCTAACGTACTCATCTGTGAATTATGTGCTTCATGTGGGTGCTTAAAGTAGATTGTTAATCCTCACTGAAACACATTTAGTTGTGGCAAGGAGGACCATGTGTCACTCTTTGTGGATTTTTTTTATTTATTGTTTTAACAAATATGAAGTCACCTATTTTTGTTGTTGTTCAGAAAGTTACACTTTTAATGAGTAAACAAACTCCAGAGAACTAAAACAAACATCAAGTTTTGCACCTTGTGAAAAGTGTTGCATCGGGCGGTTTTTGTACAGCAGGACTGCCAACCTCCTTGTGCTTTAATCATCTCCTGTCTAGACTTCTGCAATTGGCTCTGAAACAGCCTCAGAGCCTCTCAACCATCCTGTTGCCATTTCACAAATTCAAAACCATAGTGTCAAACAAAAGTCTTAAGGGTCTTGTGTTTTCCTTCTACCATGCTACTTATTGCCCCTCTGCAGACTGTGGATATGGGTCCACAGCAAAGGAAGGACACTCTGACTCCTGCCAGTGCCGCAGTAGCTCCACATCTTCAGTCACACTCTCCTCTAAATCGTATCGTCTCTCACAAATCTCTCTTCCCTCTCTGCTGCTCTGACACGCATTTATCAAAACCACAACAATAGAAATATATGCCATCCCTGTTGGCTCACAGGCATACCGTTAAACACAAGGCACGGTGGGTTATCAAACCGCAGCGGATGCTTTTACATTTGCTAATGATAGGAGCATTAATGCTGACCTGCTTCACATAAGGGGATAAAGTAAATATCATCTATACAAATCTGGAGGCATTTTTCTAATTTCTTGCAAGTCAGGAATTCAGTGATGTTGATCATTAATAGTGCAGCCGATGTCTGAAGGTGACCCTGTGTGAGCTCAAACTGGGTTGTGTCTCTTTAATAACTGTCAAGGCTCCTCCAAATAGAAAACAGCTCCAAGTCCATCACTTTGTGTTTGTATTTACCCCCTTTGACTGCCAGGCAGAGTAAATATTTTATTTTGACAATTTTCTAATTCTCCTTCCCACAATAGCACGCTGTTATTGCAGCAAAATTTTGCTGCTACAAGCAATTATGGCTAAAGGGTTCCACAAGCTGAGCTTAGTGAACTATTGTTAGAAGCATCAATCCCTTCAAGAATATGAGATTTAATGCATGAGAGGTGAGACTTTTCATTCCACTCTACTGCAATGAAACTTTGTCCAGTGTATTTGTCTGCGGCTAAGGTATTGTGTTTGCTGTTATGGCAATTTATTCCTGCCCAGCCTCATTTAAATTGTTCCAAAGATTGCACGCTTAACTGCACAATGCTGTATTTAATTTTGCCCTATATTTGCACCATTATTTTTTTTCATAAATACATCCATTTGTTTGAATTGGCCTTCATTTTAAATTTACTATTGTGTTAAAAAGAAATCGAAGATTTCTAGAGAAATGAGAAAAATACTAAATAGGGTCCATAACTGCTTGGGAAGGTCATCTGTGTGTGAGACGTTTGCACAGGACTTTATGGAGTCATTACAGACTGAGCAGCAAAAGGACACACGGGCACAGATGTGCTCTTCAAAAGGTGGGTTTTATTTTATCCAAAAATATCCCCAATATTGCACTGAATATGGATGCAAACACAAATAATCCAATACAAGAAATAAGTGGGCCCCTAAAACAGGTCATCAAAAGTGAATGCTACTCAAAAACAAACTGCATGCCAAAATTGGAACTCAACTCAACAAACCAATCTAAAAAAAATGAGCAAGAACTGAATCTTCTACCAGAGAAAACCATTATTAATGCAAATGGGGGAAGGGGGGGGGGGGGGGGCAAGAAACAAAATAAAAAAAAAAAAAA
>VOQJ01043372.1:0-11960 GCA_015052665.1 Apistogramma diplotaenia
GAGGGTCCTGCTCTGGAAGAAATGAGACATTACATCTTTCAGGCATAACTTTTTGTTCATATAAAAACATAAAAATTTTGCACAATGGAATTTGTGCTGTAGCTTATGATACAGTATAAATTCCTGTAACTCTTTTTTTTAGCATTTCTACTACCCATAAATTATGTAATAGTAACAGCATTTCATGATTAATGTCCATAAATAAATTTTTTAATAAATGTCACTAGAATATGCACAAATCTGACTTAAATTCTACCCAACTTTCACGTCTGTCTTGGATGCCCCACTGCCCGATCGCGTCGCCATGATAATTGGTTAGCATTCACAGTGCATATGGGCAGGCACGTACACTCAATAGTATGCGATGATTGGATGCGTAGCGTAGGCGCACCGTATTGTATCATTGGCTGAATACCAGACACTCACTGCCTTAAAGTACAAAATGGTACGGAAAGAACTTTTATTGATCTAATTAGTTTACGTTTTATGTTGGATTAAATTTTTTGCGCTGCATAGATTTTCTGCTGCGCTGAGAATGTGTTTAGAGGGAACATTGGTTAGACTATTTTTGTTTTTCAAAGACACAATTACTGTCATTTTTCATCTGCACACCACCACAGTGGATGAATTGTAAAGTGAGCTGGGCTATACTCTGCTCAGATTCAGCTAAATGGTGCAAAACTGATCAGACAGTGCTTCACAAATGGATAATGACCCAAAGCAAACTGCAAAAGCAAACCAAGACTTTCTAAAGTTAAAGAAATTAGATATTCTTCAGTGGCCAAGTCCGTCCCCTGATCTCAACCCAACAGAAGATGCTTTTCAGTTAATGCAGGCAAATGTGAAAGCAGAGAGACCCACAGACAAGCAGCTGGTGGCTGGAGTAAAGGCGTGGCAATTCAAGGGAGGAAGCACAGCATCTGGTGATGCCCATGGGCTCTACACCTCAGGCAGTCATCACATTCAACACATTCTCATCCAAGTTTTTAAAACAATCCTGTTAGTTTGTCCAATTAATTTTGAGCATCTGAAAGCAAGAGACTTTATATAAAAATGGCTGCAGTTCTCAAACAGTTGGTGCAACATTTTTGTTAAAGCCCTTGAATCAGAGCTGTAAGTCTGCACTTTATTGTTTTATTAAAAATCTGCTGTGTTGGTGTCAAAAAACACAAAACTACAAAAACTGTCTGATGAACCGAATTGTAAATCAAAGGTATTTACAGTATCCAGGTTGCTTGATCTGTTGTCACTCTGTGTTTCAGATTGTGGTGAAGAAAGGAGATGAGAAAGGTGGCTACTTGAAGGTCAGCACTGGACGCAAGCTGGGCTACTTCCCTGCTGATCTGCTGGAGGAGATCACTGTCACATGAAAAACGCTGCAACTCACTTTAAGCGTCAGCAAGAACTGGAAGTCCTGATTTTCTATATTTGCTTCCAATAGAAATGCAAAAAGTACCTTTGCACCTTAGATGCAATGGTTTGAAAGACTTTTTGATTAATACCTACATTAAAGGAGACATTTAGCAGATTTACTGGCTTTGTTTTGAATAGCATAGTAGATGCTTTAAGCTGCTGTCTGGTGATTTTAGATTTTATTATCTTGAGGACAGGCAGAAAAAAGCTGGAGAGCCTTACTAATGATTATAAAGTCACTGATTAATTGATATAAAGCTAGATGAGGCTGAAACAAAAGTGTCAGATAAATTATGATTATATGTGGCAAATTAACATAGATTAACATAAATTAACATAAATTTAAAAAGCACCTTTAACTTTAGTTTCAGTTCTGGCTCGTGAAAGCTATGTTTAATTAAAACACTTGCACACTATTTACTTTAAAGATGTAAATGTTTTTATCTGAATTACCTAAAACAAAAAACAAAAAAAGAAAGAAGAAACCACTAATTACTTGTTTCATGTAAATGGCTCTCTGAGTCCTCCATACTGGAAAAAATAGAAATGGCATCATTTTAAGTTGTATATAACATTTAAAGCTTAAAAGGAGCAACACAACTATTACATAGATTGCACATAATTTAACATGTATGACTTTGATAACCTGCAGCAAGTGCAATGCTTGTGGTGCATAAAGAATTAAAACTAAAGTGCACATAAAGCAACCTTTAACAGGCAGTTTGAACCAAAGTCAAATTTGTCTCTCTTTCCTGTGACCTGTGTTGCTATTTACCCGAGTGGATTACTTTGCTGTGAAATGTCCATTGGTGGAACTATGAAGGCGCTCAGCTACTCAATAAATAAATAAATACACCACAAACTGTGTTGTAAGCAGTTTCATATAGAAACTTTTCTTCCAGCTGTTCACATCTGAACAAACGGAGTGCCCAACTAGCTATCATTATTTATTATATTGCAACATGTGTATCACACCATTTAAAGAATATTACGTAATCAGTGACGGTTAAACAGCCAAAAAAGAGTAATCACAGTCCCTCAGCTGGCATGTTTGGGTAGCAGATAAGTTAAACAGAACGTTGCACTTGAAGACAGAAAGCTGACCTTTTACATGCAAAAATCAATATTTATTTCTAGTTTAAACCAAACCCCCTCTTACATTCAGCTTTATTTGTTTTATTGATTTTCAATGCCATTTCAAAAAGAGTTCAACTCTGGGATAAAAGGCACATAACACTGAAGCTATTAATAAATTTATTCTATTAAATAAATATTACCTGACCCAGCGTCAGCTGCTGAGGGCACACAAATATCTGTACTTCATACTCCTTACATTTTAAAAACAGACTTGTTTCTTTAGATTTAACGCGTCAGAGAGAGGCTTTCATTTCCGGTCACTGCGCCTTCAAACATCAAACGACCTAGCTTAAACGGGGGAATAATAACAGATAATACAGATAAGGCACAGTCGTATTGGTGTATCCATCCCCGGGGCTTATCGCATAAAAAGACATCAAAGAGGGCATCCATCTCTTATCCTGTTCAGAGTAGTGGGGCCTATCCACGACCTAACACAGAGAGACAGACAACCATTCACACCGATGGACAATTTAGAATCACCAATTAATCTGCATGTGATAAGACTGCGGCAGGAAACTGGAGAAAACCGACGCAAACTCCACGGGGAAGGGCCAGGCCAAGATGGATTCGGTAAGGACTGCTTAGTGGCATAAACTGGAAATTTCACATTTTACTTTTTTAAATCAGATCTTTTATGATGTGAAGTTGGGAGTTGGGGGGGGTCGTATATCCTAAAAAATAAACTGAGGTATTTCAGCTAGCATGAAAATAGTGCAGTTTAGTGCAGGATAAACAGGTTAGTTTCCTTACTGCAGTAAATCTTAAACCTTAAGTCTAAGAGAGGATCAGCCTGGATGTGCTTCACTGCGGTCCCAGTTTTTCATGTGAGGGAATTAATTAGCCACCCTTTGCCTACAGTAGCCACACCGTGACACCCTTCATTGGCACCTGTAACTATTAAATGCAGAGTATGAGCCGTGCACGGGACGTGCGTCTGACGGTACTTTCTCAATATTGCACACATGAATAAAATCAACAATATCCTGCAGCTGTTGTACGGTATCTGCAGGAGTGTGGGGTCGCTTTCTACAACTTTCATACTGAGCAATGCACTGATGCACTGCCTATATAGGCTTGTGCACCTCACCTCCAAAAAGAAAAGAGACCGGCAGCAGCAAACTGTGAACTTTCCCTATCATTAGCGCAGCTCTGGTGGAATGAATGCTTGCGGGGAGCACAGAGTGAGGTGGCACCACCTTTACGAGTTTGTGAAGATGGTGCACACGGATCATTACACCCTCATTACCAGCGACCCTGTCATTTAATGAGACATGGGGTATCTCGGTAAAAAAAAAAAGCGCCTGACATATCGCTACGCTTAAAATGCATGTGGTTGTGCACAGCACTGGTGGTTAGAAGCCCCCCTCTGTACTCGCAGATCCGCACAGACATTACAGTCACTAAAATATTTCCAGATGACACTGTTATTCTTCCGCTTCCCTTAGGTGCTGTGTTTTGAAACCAGCAGAAGGGTCACAGCCATTTAAGACTTCAGCTCTTGCAGTATCAGTAGCAGCCGTGCCTGGTCTCAGCTGAGGGAGTCAAACTGCTCATTAACAGGCATAAAAATCCGCACACCTGCATTGTTGTGCGTGCAGACGCACACTGCGCAGCGTTTACAGTGACTCTATAAACAGAAACAAGAAAAACTGTCGTTAACTTGTGTTTATATGGAGGTAGCCATTTTGTTCCGTTTGTCCTTCTTCCTTGGATTTTATTGGCTGATGGAAACCAGCTTGTGGGCGCATTACTGCAGACTAGAGGACGGAGAGATGGTGGTGGGGCGTTCCTGTATAATTCATAAGTAATCTAGAGGGGACTGCGCTGTGCAGAGCCGCCTATTTGTTTACTTTATGCATTCTCCAGCGGTACTGACTGCGTATTACAGCAATTCCAGTAACTACTCGGAAAGCACAAAATGCTCAGGTTTAAATGTGGCTTCACTGGACGAAAGACAGAAGTGATGTGTTGGTGGGGTTTAGGATTTTTTTTTTTTTTAACAGTGAAAGAAAGCCCCACTATTGCAGGGCATCAAAAAATTGGGTTATACTCTTGTTGTTCCTCTCCACGGAAATCTTTAGTAAAAGGCGAAAGATTTATACGATCTGAAGAGAAACAAGAGTTCTGAAAAAGATCCGTGCGAGTTACCGAGGTCATGTCTCGCGCTGGTGTGAGCACTTACGGTTCATATAAAAAAAAAAAAGTCCTGCTGACTTTGTCTGTGATCCACAGATACAAACCTTTTACTACAATTACCATCCGCACACGCGCAGAAACTTATTGTGGGTGACAGATAAATGTGAACTACTTTTCCTTAAAATCCTTAATGCGCGCTAGGCATTGTGGGAATATGGAGACCCCGCCCCCGTCCTTTGTTAAACTGCGACAACATGTCTGCGTTGTCCTCTCTAAATCATTACGCAACTCTTACATACAGGTGTAAATTCACAGTCTTTGAATGCTGAAAATATGCTTCTGGGAGTCTGACTTTCAAGAAAGCGCATATCAGAGCGGTTATAAGAAGGGTAGAGCTGTTACTTTCAGAACTTCCTGCATCATAGGGGGCGCTCATGAGGCAGGGCAACATGAACTTTGCAGCGTATGTTGTCAAAGGAAAAGCGTCAAATATGGCGTTATATTTCAAGACCACCAACTTAAGAAGTGAAAGAGAAATACAGAGCTTTGCCCCTGAATGAGCACCTAAAGAACTGAAGAGATGACAGACTATGAGTCCCGGCACAGAGACAGAGCCCACAGCCACAATTCTTCCCGAGATGATGATTCATCTCATAAATCAAACACACTGCTCTCCTGTACATAAACTGTCTTTATGCAATGTGCAATATCCGATATTAATCCACTAGTGCGATTCCCACCACCTATCATATGTATATACTTATATTATCATCATTGTTTTTTAAATGTATATATTTTGTAAACATTTATTTTATTTCTGCATTTAAAAGGTTCTACTTTATGCACTGAACAGGAGTGGCCCTCCAATCTCATTGTTAAAAGTATCGGTGTCATTACTTGGTATACTGGTCCTGGATTTACTAGTACTGCCAAATCACCCGGGTTAACGGGTCAAATCTTCTTACTGAATCATGAATCACTAATCCAAGGTCTCCATTAACCCGGATCAAGAGTCCTCTCACTGGCTGCTGCTGCTGCTCAGTACAAAAGGACTTGGACGCAGGTGATTCAGCTGACCGGGTCACTACCTTCACTCCAGTCAGTGATTTAAGTGACAAACAGGTTAAATATTCCAGAAAATAAATACACTGGTGTTCATTATGTGGCTGATTTCATGAACATGCTGCTGTCATTTGCACATTCAGCTTTTTTTGTGGCTTGGTTGCATTGTACAGCTGTATAATGACAATAAAGGCTATTCTATTCTATTCTATTTGTTTATGTAAATATTTAAAAAATGTAATTCCTAGTCTTTGTTATCATTTGCACACTGCATTTCTTTGCTTTTATACCTGTACTTTACAGATATTCAATTCATACCTTTTGACATTTTTTATACATTTGGTAAATTTTAATTCTGGTAATCTTGTTATTGTAATTTAACCATTGTGTTCTGTTTGTTGTTACTTGTATTTAAGTTTCAAATTTTAGTGTGGTAACTTTCACTTAAAGAAAACGTGTTACATAGTTACATATCTTATATCCTGTGTTTATTATCTTGCACTGAACATTTGCACATTAAGTGATCTTAAATGGTAAAATTGTACCTTTTTTTTTTACATGTTGAGAAAGCCCCACTATTGCAGAGCATCTAAAAATTGTGTTATACTCTTGTTGTTCCTCTCCACGGAAATCTTTAGTAAAAGGCGAAAGATTTATACGATCTGAAGAGAAACAAGAGCGCTGTCACCAACATGTTTGAGTGAGTGGAGCCGTTTCTCGAGCTCGTATGATCACTTACGGTTCATATAAAAAAAAAGCCCTGCTGACTTTGTCTGGGATGCACCAATAAAATGTTTACCACAAATCCCATCCACACATGCGCAGAAAGTTGTTGTAGGTCATAGATAAACGTGAACTACTTTTCTTTAAACTCCTTAACGCGCGCTAGGCATTGTGGGAATATGGAGACACACACACACACACCCCCCCCCCCTCCTTTGTTAACCGCTTCAACAGCGACCAATGTCAGCTTTGTCCTCTGAATCATTATGCGACTCTTGAAATATATTTATTTATTTATCTGCGAATGTCATGACAACACTCGCGAGCCCGAGAGGTTATAAATAGGAAGAGCTGCTACTCTCAGAAATTCCTGCATCATAGGGGGCGCTCATGAGGCAGAACAACATCATCGGGGCTGCAGCCCAGAAACACAGTAGGAGAGGGAAGTCAGCCAGCTATCAGAGAAGCTATCAGAGCTGAAGAATGAAGTGCCTATGAAGGAAACCAGATGTTCTCCACCGAACCATGCAAGGTGTACTCTCAGTGGCAGAGGAACATTAATATTAATATTAAAGTGTTACTGGTTTTCATAGTTGTTGCTTTAGTAAACAAAATACTGCTAAAAATTAAAGGAACACCTTGAATATAGCATTAAGCCTGTTAAACCTCTGGGAGATTGATGTGGTACGTTTCAGCTGCTTTGGTGTTAATCAGACTAACAGCTGCTGCACTAGAGAAGCAACAATGAGACAACTTCCAAAACGGGAATGGTTTTACAGGTGAGGACACTCTTTAAAATAAAAAATGATTTTATTCAAGAAAAATTGTGTGACATACAAGTACATAAATATATCACATTACAAGTATATACATACGTCCATACACCACATTAATTACATCCATTTCATATTTTTAAAAAGTCCCAGGGGAGTACACTATTGTTCTTCTGTCCCAATGTTCTCCTCCTCCTTAAGTCCGTCATAATATGTTTAAAAACCATATCACTGTTAATCATTTTCTGTTCAATGACTGTTTTAGCTCTTGTCTTTCATATGTGCGTATTAATGACGCACACGATTAGCCAGAACAGTCTCTGTTTATTATCCGACATTTTCTCCTTAAAGATACCATACATTATTGATTTTTCATTTATTTCAACATCAAAACCCACGTCAAATATTTTGCTCCTAACTTCTGTGGTTCGATAACACGCCAAAAGGAAATGCTTCAGGGTTTCATCACTGTCGCAGTTGGTCATTGGACAGCTCGATCGGGGAGTCTACCCACAGAAATGAGCCACAGAGTCTCATATTTCTTGATATTATCGTGCACATTTGCAATAACCTGAGATGTTTCTTCTTCATTTGCAAACTTATATTTAATTGGCCCCCCATTGTTTGTATCATTAATCATTTTATAAACCTGTTTTGTACTTATAGCAGATCAGGTTTTATTAAAAACTATTTCATTTTAACATTACATCTCTATAAATTAGTTTATAATAAGGGACACCTATTCTTTCCCTTGAGTCTGTTTAAGTGTTTTTCATTTCTGTTACTCCATGGTGCATTCCTGTTTTATTGCTTTATAAATATTTTTTATAAAAGGGATTTTTTGTGAAATTTTTAAATCTGTCATTCCGAAACCACCATTTTATTTTTATTCTTATACACCAGTATCCTTTTCATTGCAATTTTACACACAATTTAGTAAAAGTCATAAAGTAATTTGGACACTCATTTTTTCTCTCCTCCTCTTTCCTGATTGTTTTTCATTAGTGTTGCATTTGCAACCATCAATGTCACCACTGGCAGCAGAGTTTCAGGGTGCGCTGAGGACCCGATGTCCTCTAGTGGGCACTGTGTTCACTGCTCTGCACGGTGGAAACATAATGGTACTTCTCACCGTATTGGTAAATCCGCCAGTGTGTCATAACACCACTTGATTTCTGATAATTGATAGTGTTTATTTTTACATGTTGAGAAAGCCCCACTATTGCAGGGCATCAAAAAATTGGGTTATACTCTTGATGTTCCTCTCCACGGAAATCTTTAGTAAAAGGCGAAAGATTTATACGATCTGAAGAGAAACAAGAGCGCTGTCACCAACATGTTTGAGTGAGTGGAGCCATTTCTCGAGCTCGTATGATCACTTATGGTGTTTTTATACAGTTTAAAAAAAACTTGTTGACTTTATCGTATTATATACACAAAACTTTTACTACAAATACCATCCACACACGCGGAGAAACGTACTGTGGGTGACAGATAAATGCGAAAAACTTTTCCTTAAACATTTTAATGCGCGCAAGGCATTGTGGGAATACGTGGAAATATGGAGACCCCGCCCCCGTACTCTGTTAACAGCTTCAACAGCGACAAAATGTCTGTGTTTTCCGCTCCAAAACATGACGCGACTCTTACACACAGGAGTGAATTCACAGTCTTTGAATGTCGTAAAATGTGTTTCTATGTTTATCTGAGAATTTCATGAAAGTGCTCCCGAGTTTTACTAAAAGTGCATTTCAGAGAGGTTATAAATACGGTAGAGCTGCTACTCTCAGAACTTGCTGCATCGTGAGCAACAACATGAACGGGGCTCTGCAGCCTTTGTTGTCAAAGGAAAAGCTTCAAGACCACTGGGCAAAACTGAAAAAAATCAAATCAATCTTGAAAATCGAAGAATAAAATATCTTTATTGTCAAAGCTATATGTATATTATGCATTTCAATTAAATTTGGTTTGGAGCTCCAATGATGTGAAAATGATTAACTTAAAGGTAGAAAAAATAAACAAAAATAGAACAAAACAAAACAATAAAAAGTTATCACAACCCTATTAGATCGCACCTGTAGCAAGCAAGCCCATAAAAACAACACTAGATGGCGCTTTAATATCTCACTTACCCAGCATCCAAACTCAAAGAAGACTGAGTTATCATCTACTGTCCGTGACCCCAACCTAAGCTATTAGAATCTATATTTTTATTTATTTGTTTATTTATTTGACACGTTTTCTCCTGTCTTGACAATGGAAGCACCACAAAACAAAGACAAACTTAATAAAAATCTCATTCTAACAGACAGCTTCAGAAACCTTTTACTGTGTGCTTGACTCTCAAAGGACAGGACAGTCACCCCGATGTGATTAAAGCAAAAGGTGCCGACTTTGAAGTTTCTAAAGTCTAAAACAGATTTTGGTTTGATTACTACATGATTCATTACGTGTTCCTTCATAGACTGGATGACTTCAGACTTAATTTACAAAGTAGGGAAAGTAAAAACACTGCCAACTTGTTTTTTTTTTTTTTAAACTGGACATGAGGAGCGATCAAAGAAGGAAACTGACAGGGAAACCACGCATGCTCATTTATATTTACACTAAGCTGTTATATGACAAATCATGCTAAATAAGACCTTAGACCAACATTATGGCAAAGTTTATACCGCAATCATAAATAAAGTGTGAAGTAAGGTCTTTATTTTTTCTTTTACAATCTGACTTCTTTTGGCCATAACAAAGAAATAAGGTTTATGGCTTCACTTTTCAAACTTCCATATTTTGCCTTTCTAGTTACGTCATCTCCACGTCAGTGGATTCTTTGAATGCGTTTTTGGTTCAATGCCTGTGGATAACATGAATGTTTCCTTCTACAACATAAAATACATCAGTACAGTTAAAATTCATCAGTACAGTAAGATCTGAAAGTGGACACTCAGTGTTATCACACCAAACAAAGAGGCTTAGTCAGTGAAATGGTTAGCATTGTATTTCCTGTGATTGCATCAAAAATGGTATCAATTTGTGGAGATCACCTTTCTGAGCAACATACAAATATAATGAACTTTTATTTCTCTCAAAGCCCATTCACTGCAATAATTCAAAAGCCCATTGCATTTGTTTTTGTCAGGAACAAGGACAATGCTACGTTCTTAGCTTTGCCTACAAAACAAGAAGATATAAGTAAAAATCTGCTCCACAGGGACTTTATTTAAGACAGCATTTCAGAAAGCAGATCTCCTTCACTTCACCAAGCTGTTCAGTCTCTTCTGGCTGCACAGAAGCACTGAACTGCATGTAAAAGCAGGAGCTATAACCTGCGCATCAGTCTCACTAACTGTGAGTCGAGACACAAACACTCACCAGCAGCACAAATGTCCTCACGGAGCAGCGGCTTACGTTGCCTTATTGTAACCGATTTTACAATGTAGCAGCATTTTTGTGTCAAATCACAAAATGACTTTAACGCAACTACTGAACCTAAATTCATTGAACTCATATTTTAAGGCAGCAAGCAAGTATATGATTACAACCAGTACAATCATCATTACCAGTCAAATGGAAGAACTACTTAGACATGTGGAGGTGCTTAAACAGATGGAGAGCAGTGGACTTGTGCATTTATACAACATCTAATTTTGGTTCTTTATTCACTTTAGGTAGCTGTTACTACTCGCAGTGATTCCTTGCCTTAAAGTTTCACTGCGGCACTGAATCTCACCAGTTGTCAGTAATTTTTCACAATCCCGGGAGAGCGCCCTCGTCATTTTTGTCAGCCTCCCCGTGGCTATGCAGGGACAGGAGGGCTGTCAAACTGTGCCTGCCCGAGAGCGCCTTTTCACGGCTTGATGAGTCATAATAAGGGCTGCCCAGGTGGTGAAAATGAGAACGGGGTGTGTGTGTGTGTGTGTGTGTGTGTGTGTGTGTGTGTGTGTGTGTGTGTGTGTGTGTGCGTGCAAATATTTTCAGTACATTTCCATGTGTTCTTCCTTGAGTTTTTCTTACTGAACATAATTTTATTGCTGTCTATTATCATTTTTGATCATGTGAAGTCAATCATGTGTGTGTTTGTGTGCGTGCACGTGCGCATGTGTGAAACAGAGAGAGAGAGCGAGAGAGCGAACAGCAGTCAGTGGGAGGGAGAGGGAGAGCCGAGCGGAGTAGTCTCTCCAGATCTTGGGGATTTTTGAGTCTTTCACTGTGGAACGTCTTCTCTTCTATAGAAGTGAAAGTCGGCTTTAACTCCGTTAATCACTTGGGCAGATTGCCTGTAAGTCCCGCTCTCTGGATGGAAAAAAGCTGCTGCAAAATGAGGGCTCTGTGTTTGAACTTTGCCATCACCTGTCTGTGGCTCCTTCCTTCATCAGTGAGTAGCCTCTGCTCCAAGCATGAGCACTGTGAGGACTTTACTTCCATGCAGATTTTATATAGATATGTATTGTTGACAAGTTCCTAATGATTGCATTTATTTATTTCCGTCAGTCTTTCTCATGTTGCAGCACTGTTGCAGAATCAGCCGTTAGAATTGTTACAAACGAACTAACTTCACTGTAGTTTTAAAAGATAACTCGACAGGAAGTAGATAAGAGTTTTATTGACTTACTAAAGACTTGAAGGTATTCACTGATTCACTTATTTTGGACTTTAATATTGTGAAACTGTTCCTTTTTGTGTGTGTGTGTGGGGGGGGGGGGTATTAGGACATGT
>VOQJ01043380.1:0-14118 GCA_015052665.1 Apistogramma diplotaenia
CAGCCTGAAGTGACCCAAATCCGATTTTTTTGCCCATATGCGACCTGTATCTGATCTTTTCATGCGAGTCTGAACAACACAGATCCGATTTTTTCAAATGCGACCCAGGCCACTTGGATATGTGGTCCTAAATCCGATACGTATCAGATCTTTTCAAATGCGACCTGAGTCTGAACAGCCAGGTCGCATTTATCCGACCTGCACGTCATTGATACTCGTCAAACGTCACTTTTCTGTGTCCCGCTACATGGAAGAAGAAAAAAAAATACATCGGACCATCCATGTTTACTGCCGCAAACGTGTGACGTTAATAATAATAATAAAGCGTTAGTCATATAGCGCTTTATTTCTCTACCAGAGAACTCAAAGCGCTTACAGTTTCATGCATTATTCATTCACTCCACAATCGTACTTGGTGGTGGTGAGCTACTAATGTAGCCGCAGCTGCCCTGGGGCAGTCTGACAGACGCGTGGCTGACCGTTTGAACCTACGGTCCCTCTGACCACCACCGTCACCAGTCACACAACCACATTCACACTAAGCAACATTACATCCTCTACTGCGCATGCGGGACACATAGGTTCGTTTGGCGTTCACACAAGAGATCAGATACAAGTCGCATATATTTGGAAATGTGAACGACCACACACAAAAAAGTCGGATATAGGTCACTTCAGGCTGCAGTGTGAACGTAGCCTAACTCAACTTCACTCAATTTTTACTCAAATAGGAGTCTTTTATAATGTCTGATCCATTCAAGGCAGGTTTACTTAATAAGATCAAAATAACAGCTGTCTGTCCACTCAGTTTAAGTGTTTAATTTTAATATCAAGATTGTGTAAATTACATGTCACGAGGCCCTTTAATGTATCCCATCATATTAATGTGAAAAGTACCATATTTTCTGGACTATAAGGTCATAGGTTCGTGGGGAAGCGGGGGTGCGTCTACTCCGGAGCGACGTATAACGATAATGGCGGCGCACGACGGCGTGAACGCGCGTGCAGACCTGATCCAAACCTGTTTACAACACGTTACCTCCACTACAGCACACTGCACTTTACTGCTTTACTACACAATTTCAATCCAGTAGTGTCTTAGTGTCTTCCCTCCCCCCTGTATTTATTGTTTTGTATTGTATATTTATTGTCTTGCGTGCACTTGGTATTGTGTGAATTGTTTTAGTGTGGTACCTTGGTCCGGAGGAACGTTGTTTCGTTTCACTGTGAACACTGTTGAAATGACAATGAAAACTTCTTGACTTGAACTGAAATTATTAACACTATGTTAAGAGTCATTATTTTTATGGCGCCCTTATTTCTCACGGTAGCTGGAGAATTTTGGTCGTTACTACGGTACGTCAAACTGTGACATCATTACGTTCTTGTGATTGTGTCTACTTCGCCCGCGAAGTTTGTGAAGTTTTTAATGTTCAATAAATATGCCTGAAGGCTAAAGAGAAGTGGAGTCACGAGCTTATCCTCTGCACGCAAGAGGAAAGAGAAGGCTGTGCGACCCAGCACATTATTATATAATTTCACGTGTCCGTTATTTTCACACTGACAACCGAAACCATCCTGTCAGGATTCAGAAAGGCCGGAATAATTAGAACTGCTACGACCAGTCTAACGAAAGTGACGCAGAACAGGAAGCGGAGCTTCGTCTGCCCTCTGGAGTTGTTTATGTGACCCCGTATGGCAGGCCGTTATAGACCCCGAGGATGAAGAATACAGTGTGAGCTGATGGTTTGGTAACCTTGTTAGCATGTTCTTTATGCTATAGTTATCTGAGTAACTGTTACGTGAACATACCAGGCACGTGCTCAGTTCCTTGTTTATGCGTCACGTAACTGAATGTTAGCCTATTCGCCCTGTTGTTCTCCAATTATTATTATTTTAAATTGCCTTTCAGGATGAAATGTCTGTTCTTGGTCGCAGATTTTAGCAAATACATTTTCCCAAAAAGTGCGTCTTAAGTGCGACTAATATATGGTTTTTTTCTTCTCTATTATGCATTTTTTGGCTGGTGTGACCAATACTCCGGAGTGATTTGTAGTAAATACAGTAATAAACTAAATTCATCTGCATATTTTATTTACTCTTGTACATCAGACCCTGAGGACACAAAAAATTTGACTGAAGAAAAAAACTCACTGAAGATGAAGTTGAATGTGTTTGGTGAGCATGATGCTGGAAATGAATCAATTCTTTAATAATAGCCTATATTATTAATGGCATTATTATTATTGTCATTAATAGTATTGGTATCATTGTTGTTGCTGCTGTTATAGCTGCATTATTTGAATATATGGAAACTTTCTTTTATCTTTTTATATTTACATTTTGAACAGATCTGTATGCCCAACAAGGATGGGTGTACTTCAGGGGCAGTTTCTATTACATTTCCACTTTTAAGAAATCCTGGAATGACAGCAGAGAGGAGTGTCTGCAAAGAGGTGCAGACCTGGTGATCATCAACAGCAGGGAGGAGCAGGTACAATATGTGAGCGAGTGAAATCGGTCTGCAAAATGGAAACAAAAATGTAAAACTGAATCACGAAAGATGACTGAGACACATTTTCTCGTTTCTTTTACAAACAAGAACTTCCTTAGACAGTTCAGAGTTTACATGTGGATCGGACTGACTGACATGGATGAAGAGGGGACTTGGAAGTGGGTCGACGGGACTTTGCTGGACAAAAGGTCCGTAAATTCTGCTTTTAATTTAAATGAATAATTGCTAATAATAAAATGCTGCAGTCATCAGTAGAAGCACAGCATCCTCAAGCACTTTAAATGCACTTGATTTAATTATTTCTTTAGATTTTTTTGTGATGTGAGACAATTACCCCTTATTCAATGGGTTGATATCTGTCTGAATGTCTCTCAGTGTGTAGCAGGCTCTCATCTTGTCCACTTTGGGTCCTGTAATGCACAACCACTTGATTTTTCCACCATTTGTGTATTGTTGACAATATTTAATGTTCCTTCTGGACTGAGGTTGATTTAAACTTTTTTTTGCTCATTTACCCAATGTGGAACTTTACAGTTAACCTGAAGACACTGTCTTTCATTTGTGTATAAGTAGCTGATATGCAACTGTCATTTTATGTAAAGGTGGCTCTTTACTTTCAGGTACTGGGCAACTGGGGAACCGAACGGCTTAGGATTTGAAAACTGTGGAGAAACTAAGCCCAGAGAAGAGGAAAACAACTGGAATGATACACAGTGTAAACATGAAAAGTTATGGATCTGTGAAAAGATGGTGGGCCTGTGATTAACGATCAGCATGGCAGGGACAGTATCTCATCATA
The DNA here is from genome assembly GCA_015052665.1 of Apistogramma diplotaenia. Lineage (NCBI taxonomy): Eukaryota > Metazoa > Chordata > Actinopteri > Cichliformes > Cichlidae > Apistogramma > Apistogramma diplotaenia. Next base: position 3,315 of record VOQJ01043380.1, read on the forward strand.
TTTTGTGAAGTTAAGAAGTTCTCACTTTGTTCTATGATTAAATTAAATATTTTTGTTGTTGCAGATTATTAAAGAATATATGTTTATGTTGCCGTTTGATAATGTAGCTATAAATGATAAATAGACCATCTTTCACAACACTCCATCTTACAGTAAATACAACAAAATGTGTAGCCTTGTGCAACAATAAACAGCCATGATTTGCAAGCATTAAGTGACTGAGAAACTGAAACTTTTTTTCTCTGTGTGTATCTTTGTTGCTTTACCAGCTAATTTGAACCTGTGAAGGAAAACTTTGCATTAATAAAGAGAACTTTATCCATAAACCGCTCTGATTCAAGAACAAAAGATTAAGATTTTCAGACTGTGACCCAATCTGGCAAAAGGGATTCTAGCCAGAATAAAATAATACAAAAAAGATTTTGAACCATATTGATTAACCTTGTATCTCATAAATTTTGTATCATTCACACAGAAAGTAGAAAATATATTGTTGCGACAAAAGCAGCATGCACCGTCAAAAGAAGACACAAGTACAGATAAACATTATTTTAGCTATTTTATGGTTATTAGTTGGTGATTGTGAATTCTAACATTACAGATGTTTGTTACTGTTATATTGCGTTAGGCTGCAGAACCTTTGCCTCTGTGTTGACATACAGTATGTACTGTATTTGTCATCTGAAAACCCGAGATATCACAGTTCCTGTTCCTGTGCTGAAATGATTAAAAACTCTGAAACGCACATTTACAGATAGTATCTGTGACAGCTCTGTAAAGTTTTTAATCAGATATCATGCACAAGTTTCTAAATAACCTTTATCATCAACGCCTCTGCTGTTTACTCTTGAGATTAAAAAATAAAACTTCACACCTACCGCACCTCCCGTGGAGGAGTGAAATGTACGTGACAAAATTAGAAGTACGACCTTTTTTTTTATTTTTACACATTGAATGACGACATTTTCACACTTTAATTATAACTTGGGATTTTAATCTAGTTGGCATCTTCTTCAGTGTGCCATCCGGTAAGGCTCAGGTTCACCGTGTAGTATTTTCCTTGTAGCTGTTTGATTTTGATTTCCTTTGGTTATTTGTCCCAAAACAAAAAAAGTGATATCTTAACACGCTAAAGTGACTCCAGCATTTCATCTTACAATATTGTAAAAATACTCAGTGGTCGATTATAACTGAATTATTTACCCAATTAAATTTCCACCTATATTTCTGTATCTTCTTCTTTCAGCTCTTCCCTTTAAGTGTCACCACAGCGCATCATCATCTGCCTCCATCTCACCCTTTCCCTCGCATCCTCCTCTGTCACACCAGCCCTCTGCATGTCCTCCCACACTAAATCCTGTAATCTTCTCTGTGGTCTTACACTTTTCCTCCTTAATAGAAGCTTCATTGTCTGCATTTCTGTTAAGTATATCCGTTGTCCCTCCTCTGCACATGTAATTTCTAGTCCTGTCTCTCCTGGTACTTCTCTATGGAGGTTGGAGAATCTTTGCACTCGCACCAGTAGAGGGCGGTAAGCGCCAATCGAAAAGCACTTCCGGAAACAAAGAACGAGCTAACGTCCAATCAGACAAGATTTCACTTTCAAACGATGTTTCCTTCTCCCAGTTACTGAAAACCACAACAAAACGGACCCTAGCCCTCACTCCAGGTGTTTACTGGACTTTATTTTAAGCTAGTCGGTTGTTTGTGAGCTCCAGCAGTCTGCTGCACAACGCTGTTTCATGGGAACCCAGGAGGGAGAGAGAGGTAAGGCAGCCGACGCTCCGGTCCGGGGAAAGCTAACGACACGTAACGCTGACTTAGAGCTAACGTTAACATCCAGGTTAAAGTTGCGGCTTCTCATTTGTCATGAACCCGGCTGGCACAAGCTATGTACTTTAGATACAACCAGAAATTAAAAATGTGGGCTTGCCTTTTAATGTTTCTTAAAATGTTCATGTTCGTGTTAGCAGACATTAGCAATCTTAGCTAGCTACTTTTGAGTTAACTCAACTGGTAAAGTTGCGTAAAAAACGTAAAAGGCTAGATAGCAGATAGCAGAATTTTTCGGAAGTACTTTGATTTCATTACAAGGCACGAACACGGTGTTGTTTGTTTAAAACTCCCCCCCCCGTCAACCAGGAGTTTTAGCCGGCAGCTAGTGTAGGGAGCAGCTGAAGACTCTCCCCGCCCGCTCTCTAACTGAAGTTTGCCGGGCAGTCATGATTGAATCAAATTTAACAGGGGTAATAATCTGATTAGTGATAAAAAAAAAAAATTGATTACAAAAGTTAATCAACTCTTGATGCACGATTATCCTAATGTCTTCGTAATTATGTGATGACAAGGGTGCTGTTTTAATTTCCCTTATACTCTAGGAATACTTCAGAAAAATTATATTCTAATTTCCGGTTTTGCTGTTACATGATATGGCTTCCCTTTTTGTCTACAGATTGGGTTGATGTGGCAAATGATCTTCTCACCAAGTGTCACATAAACCTGAGGCTGAGGAAACTGACGGACTGTAATGCAGATGTTTTCCTTTCCTTGTATGAGAACATTCTGGGGGAGAAAGTTCCAGGTAAGAGGAAGTTAACAGATGTCAACTTGTATATTTTGAAGCAAAAAGAAAGTGTGATATTCTCTTTTTGGCTTTACCTATGTTGATATGCATATTTTATTTGTATAATAAAAAATGTGATTCTAATTACAAAGACACCAGTGCTGTGAGTTAAGGCTGCTTGATTATGGCAGAAAGGAAACTTGTGATTATTTAGGTTAATACTGAGATCACAGTTATTTAACTAAGTACTCACAAGCTTTGAAAAGAAATGTGGACTGTGTAGAAGTTGCCTTTAGGCGGAAAGACAAGCAGAAAACTTCTCACATTAAGACTCTGTGAGTCGTGTTTATTAACAGACCTTTAAACATGGTCGCGCATGAAAATGAAAGTGTTTGTATTTAAGTGTTTTCCTTGAACCTTGCTTACAATTCAGATGTCCAAAGAAAAAAAGATGAACTGGATTATACCTGTTCTCTTATGGAGGGGCCAAAGTAAAGAGAAGATGAGATCATTTATTTTGCTTATCTTGTTTTAAATCGATGGAAGACACACTTATAACTCAAAATGTGATTATTGCAGTGCCCTTCTATGATTTAACGAGCAGTGAGAGACGTGAGTGTGCGTTAGTATGTCAGGAATGCTTTCCAAGACCAAACATGCCACTATGAGACTTTCAAGCTCCCCGTTTCCTTCATTGCTGAATACAGCAGAGTTAAAGCTGAGCATGTATGCACGTGTCTTTTGTCTGTATACAGCCTGTGATTAATTGTGTGTGTGTTCTTTTTATTTGTTTAGATTATATTGCACTACCATGCAGTCAAGAAGACGATGTCCACAATGTCCAGTCTGTGATCGATTCTCTATCTTTGGATTACCTGCAGATCAGCCTCTCACATATTACTGGTCAGGAGGAAAATTTAATTTGTAACAACACTGAGTCCATAATATTAGGCCCATAGGCCTAAAGTTTTAGGTGTGCATGTTGGAATAACTATGATTCACTCTTTCAGACCTGCATAACATTAACTTGAATGAACTTGAGATTGTCATCGTATTACTTTATTTTATCAATATACGGCAGATGTTGCAGAAACAACACATTTGCAAAAAAATGTGTAATGCTGAGCATGACTTTATTTTCAGGAGAAAATGTTGTCAGAGGGGACAATGAATCTATTAAGAACCTTTTGGAAATCTTTGATGGCCTCTTGGAATATCTCAGTGAGGAGATAAATGAGGGATCACGGAACAGTGGTAGGAAGATGAATTTGTTGCTTTCCCTCATTAACATGCCCTTACTTTGAAAGGTAGTTAAAAGTATGTGATTCTGAATGTCTGTAGTGTCACAGGTGAATTCTTAAAAAAATACTTTATAATGTATAAAAGCTTTGCAAAATTACCGTCTTGGTTTTTTGTTTTTTGTCAGATTTTTCTAACTGTGATACTTTGAGGTTTAAGCTTTGATATTCGGTCAGGGAGTTTGTTGCCTTTGTTGGGTCAAATGAGTTTCTTCCTCTTTAAATTTCCGTAGAATATGTTGTAATCACTGCTTTTGCTTTCTCTGGCTCTACTTCTCTGTAATTTGCGCAATTCTTTTTTTTTTCCAGAGGAGCAGAATGGCAGTCTCAGTGAGGATGTACCTGGTGACATCGAGCCACCAGCTTGTGAAGCCACAAAGCAGAAGGAGACAAAGCTCGAGGAGGCATCCTTGTCATCCAGTGCAGAGTAAGCACAGACATGTTTGGCACACTTTAGAAAAGTCTCAATAAAAAGTAAAAGAAGATTACTCTGTGTTCTCCCATCAACACAAAACACTGCTGACAGACATGTTTGATATTGATGACTCAGTCTGCTATAATTCAGCTCTAGGGCAGATCCTGCCCTACGTCCTGTTGGCACAGCAACCTTCTAGCAACAGTGCAAATATTAAAATGTTAATGGCTGGCATAATAAAGGAAATATATCATCACTTTTAGCACTGTTTGTATTAATTCTCTTCAAAACTGTTAATAATTATGTTTTGGAAGTAGTTAACATAATCAGAAATCTGTGTATAATTTTTATACTGTGGTGGTAAAGTAACAAACAAAACTACTGAGACAGCCTGTGTGTGTCGTGCTCTACACTAGTTAAATTATTAGTCATCTTTTCCAAAAAAACATCCTTAACTGACAGTTTAATATATAAATTTGATTATTTTTAGACATTTTGTGCTGCGGTTGAATTTCGGAAAAAATTTGGCTCTCTAAGTTACTACCTCACCGCTGTTCTCTGAGAAAGACAGATGCACATGTCATGCACAGAACATGTTTATCATAGTCAAACATGCACAGTAATTAATCTGATCTAGTGTGAATTTTATCCCTGTTTAGATCCGCCATCCAGTCCAGTAAACAATCCCTCCACTCCTGGAACGGTGAGGAGGTGGGGTCAGCCAGTGAGCTCATCGGACTGGGCGTCTCCGCACGTACATTTATAGACAAAAAAGAAGGTAATATTTGTTTTAAATGTGTAAGAACATATGGGCAGTCAGTCAGATGCTTTTATTGAAGGTGCTGGTCTGTTTGCCACAGTGTACAGCTGTGCTTTACTGGAATCTACAAAGAAACTGAGTGGGGATGAACAGGGTTAACCTTTGTGTATATACATCAAGGGACTCATGTCATGAAAGCAGCACATGTATATTTGATATATTATTATCAAAGACTTATAAAATACTCTAACATCTTTATCAGTAACAAACCTGTTTGTTTTTCTCTTTTTAATACAAGGCCTGGTGGCCCCTCCCCAAACCTCAGATGCAGCCGCCACCTCTGGTCCTGTGGACAATGAGGAAGCACCACAGACTGAACCAATACATTCTGCCATCGCACTGCAGCCACCAAACCAGTCCAACACTCCCCACAGTCCCATTATAGGCCCTCACTCGCCCGTTCAACTTCCCACAGCTGCTGGTGTCAAAGAGCAGCAAGCAGAGGAGGAAGCCAGCATCATCACTTCAGAGGTATCGTTTATAGAAAGCATGATAAGGTTTAAATGTTTGAACTGGAGTTTATCTTAAACTTTATCTTAAAGTTTTACGAGAAGTGTGATCAGTGTGATATGTTAATATTCAACACTTTTCCCATCATACACACACCTGCAAATACAGGAAGGATGAGCTTATGCTGACTGACTCTTTTTTGAAATGGCATAAAGTTACTTCCATAACTTTTTGTATCCAGTCATCACTTCCTATAAACTATAAAACTGCCTACAGGTCCTGCCATGAGTCTAACGTGTGGTCTGGTTCTATAGCATAAAGTACATGACAAGCACCAAGTTCTTTTTTTTTTATTTTAATTTGAGAAACATTTTGCACTTTGATCCATCAGCCAACATATTATATTTGTAAAAAGTTTTCTCAAGTTTCAAATCAATTTATAAAGTTCACATTTGAAAGCTGCAGTTTAGCACTAAATCTAAACCTCTGTAATTAATGTAAATGACTTCTGCTCAGCTTTGCCTAAAATTTGACTCTCCTCTCTCAACTTTTCACTCTTCTTTTCACAGACCTCTAAAGTAGTACCTGAAACTAATGGACTGCAGTCTCCTACCCGCTGCCAGTCACCCGGTGAGTCAAACCGATCACAGTCAAGAAAAAACGCAGTTTCAGGCAAGTGTTAGATTGGGATGAGTGCCGGATTAAGAAAGCCTGCTAGAACTGGATGAAAACATGATTGGAGATGAAGTGAAGCGTCAACATAGTTTTTGACATCATGTCTTGTCTAATTTCCAGCTGTGAGTGAGAAGTCTTTATCCAGCCAGCAAAGAGCCGGGACAGAAGTGGAGGGGGAGGCACTAGAGGTGAGGGAGCAACCAGTAAGCTTTCACTTGTACAAAGTTCATCTAAAGGATTTTTAAGGAGTTTTAAATCTGTATGTTGGATGCTTTGTTAAAAAAATAGTGGCACTGCTTAATTTGTATGTACAGTAATGCTCAGATACATTAAGTAAAAATTAATGCATTTTCTTTATTTTCTTAGCCAACTAACGGAGGTCCCAGGAGGGTTTTATTCCGAACTCAGCCAGATGTGCTCTTCCTCACCCTGCAAGATGGAATGACACCAACCACCCCTTCTCCACCAGACACTGACGAGGAAAATGAAGAGGATCCGAGTTACACACGAAGATTAAAAAACAGAGGGATAGGTTACAGAGAAAGAACTGCCCTCAGGTAAGACTTTGAGATTCACCTTGAGAGCTAAAGAGGATAGAATAAAGCCTCGGGAGGGGGATTGAATATAATCACAGACTTATTTTTTTTATGTGGAGGCAGTGTAGCCAATTTGTTTTCTTTTGATTCCCTAACTATTTCTGCTTTATGCTGTCTATTATTGGTCTGCCCGAGCAGTAGCAGGCCACAGAAGGAAGATTTTGAAGAGCCGCTGTCTTATCATCGAAAAAGGAACAAGCAGGCAGAACAAGAGTTGCATGAGATATCGGAAAACCTCTCCTATCGACTAGAGGAACTCGATCAGGTATGCTTACATTGAGGTGAACGAAGCGGTCAGTGAGCTCACGACGGCAGGATCGTTTTAGTCTTGTCACTGTTTTTGAGTGGCTACTTGTTATGTTATTTTAAGTTCTTATTATTTCAGCACTTGTGCATTTTTGCACTGTCCCCTGAACCTACATGACTGTGTGTCTCGTGTAATTCATGTAGATGCTTAAACGGGTTCTCTGCGAAACTGGAGAGTCCAGCGAGGTCAGAGAGGAGGACAAGCAGTCGCACCACAGTGACAGCATCATGGAGTGTCGCAGGCGTTCCCGACAGCACGCGGGTATGCACATATTTACTTTACTTAATGTGAAATATTTTTATTAGAAAATACATATTATCCCAACCATTTTGGATCTCATGCAAATTAATTAGTCAAATATAACATTTAATGGTTTCAGGAGCACCTGATCCTGAATGTACCCACCGGACACGCTCCCTATCCCCCTCCCCTCCTCGACTCCATCGCCCCCTGCAGGGACAGCTGGAGGATGCCATGGCAGAGGCCCTCAGCTTGGATGATGGGAGACAGTCCAACCTCATAATGTCTGATCAGTCAAAGCAAGAAGAGCCACGCCACAGACCATCTCACAGAAAACATAAAAAGGTATTAATGGTACTGAATCTGCTTGATTATTTTTATATGCCTCAAAAATGAAATGATTCTCTCTCTTTCAGTATGCGGAGAGTAAAGCCTACGAGGAGGAGTTGAAAAGATATGAAGAAAAAGAGCGTAAAGAACTGGATAAGGCACGTGTTAAAGCTCAGGAAGCTGTAAGTTATGAATCTAATATAAGGACAGTTCCCTGCCAACTTAAAGGTCACAATATAAAATTAACCTGATACCACAAAAGACCTGTGTTTTCTCTGGGAAAGTTATGGGATTTACTCTGTATTCAGGCAAAGTTCTTTACAAACAAATTGAAACTATTTATGTATGCAAATTATATGGGCATTTTGTGGTTACTGGGTTAATATATTGTTAACTGTTGTTAATGTGGTAATTATTGACTCTTAAACTTAAGATCACAATCAAAAAGAGCCTAATTAGCACAACCAGAATCATGATACTTAATAATTTTCTAGCAAGAAAATATTTGAGAGGGCAAGACTTAAAAGAGAAGAATAGGGGAAAAATTGAAAGAAAAAAGGAAAAAACTAGCATTAGTAAAACAAGAAAAGAAAATGCCAGAACAACTGCAACAGGGTGCACACGGATTGAAACGTGCAGAATGTTGCTTGAGATAAACCCTTGAGATAAGTTGAAAAAAAAACTACTAAAAAGCATTAGTTCAGAGAGAATCCAAAATTTTTATGTAATTAAACAAAAAAATCTGACTGCAGTAGAGCAAAACCTTTGGGGTGCACTCCAGGAATATTTTTAAATAAGTAGGAAATATTTTAACTACAAAAATTAAACTGCATCTCATTTAGATGTCTTTCTAAATGTAAACACCAATGTATTAAAAGACATTTTACTTTTAATAGTAATACTTAAAACTGTTAAACAAGCATTCATATTCATCTCTGAGCGTCGAGGCATTTGTTTCAGTTTACTAAACCAGGACTGTGTGTGTGCAGGAGCGAGAGTACAGAGAGGCCCTACTAAAGGATATTTCACCAGCACCCAGAGCGTCACCGGCTAAATCGAAGGCTCGGCATAAATCACAACGTAACACACAGACCACACCAGGACAGAGACGGCTGGAGTTCCCCGGGAAACGTCCGTCAAGTAAGTTTACACTTGTGTATTAAATCACACGGACCAACTCGGACTAATGTGTGTTTGCTGCAGCAGCACTTTCTGTTGCACACTGGGCAGGTCTGCATCAGCTGCAGAATGGCCTGTTCATCAACAATGTACTGTGGAGCTGTTCTAAAAACACTGACTGTGTGACGCATGGCTACAGACGATAACATACAAGAGATCTCACTCAGTAACACCTCAGTATAACTGATGTATAACAAACCTTACAAAGAATGCTTTACTTTACCTACAATCATTATTTGACACATTGAGGAATGTGATCAGTTAATCGTGGACTCCTCTGTGGTCGAGGCGCACTTCCCTGGTAGATTTACTCGAAGGTCTGTAAATTAATGTCAGAATGTTAATTAAAATTTATGTTTTAGTCAAAAGATTGAATACTTAACAATTCAAGAAGGGACTATTCTGAAACAAACAAGTGTAGATTCTAAATTAAAGGAAAACTGTGTTGTTTGTACTGCTTACAACCTATAAACTGTAGAAGATACGAGCCATTTGGATTTTAGATCAAAGAGTAACAGATATAAAACTTAAGTCCTGAAGCAATGACTCTCCTTTGATGACTCATCTTGTTTGTTTCCATTTGTTGATGTTTTGCTATGAAGATCAAGAGGGTAGCCTGAAACATTTGAACATTCACCAAAGGCACTGCTGGCAGAGTGTCTGAGCACACCAGTAAACAGACGATTCCCTTGTTCAGCTTTTTAATAAGAAATGCATCTGACTCTTCCACAAGGGTAATTATACAAATGATTTAAATTTGTAGTTATTTGTATGACATCAGTCAGCAGCCAGTTCTTACACATGACCATTACAAAAGGTTTGGTTATGTAAATCACTTACAGTGTTAGTAACACACACACACACACACACACAAACCAAGTGAATGTCTCCACTTCTTTGTTATATGACTTTGTGTTGTCAAACAGTCCAAAAAAATGTTTTTTTTTTTTTTAACCTCACTAGAAAAAGTGATGAGCTCAAGGAAAAATATGAAATAATTTATAATCTGACTGCACGTAACAGCAGATGTAATTCCACTAATAAATAGCATTTAACACAGTCTGCACCCCTTCTAAATGGAGAGCTAGAGTTTAGTGGTCTTACACTCTTGTATTCTCCCTTTAACCTTAAAACTACTGTTATCTGAGCTGCTGCTTCATCTAGTAACTGGATTTTAGTGGGCATGCATTAGTATCTCTTTTAGAGCCACAGGTTTCTTCTGAGATTCACACATAACCCTGAAAAGCTTATTTAAAAAAACACTGAGTCATTTCCTTTTATTTGTATTACCCATCTTGTGGCAGCAGATGTTGACATTAAACCTGCAGGGTTGACGACGGCTGTCTCTGACAGTAAAAACTGAGGTACAGGAAAGGTGGATACTGTCTCAGTATACAGGGCAGGTAATGACACACCTGTGCAGCCCCACATAAAAAGGCACACCTGGCCTCTTACTTTAATGTCCGTGAGCAGCTTCCCTGGTGATCCGGTGTTTGAGTTATTAAAAAATACTAGTTTAATTAGAGACCTGCAGCTTTCTTTAATCTGCTCTGAAATTGATATAACTTGTTAGATCACGTCAGTCAGTGGGGCTTACAAATAGAATATGATCAGGTTTTCTGTTGGTTGTTGCAGTTGTTGAACACTGTCAGCTTTGATGTTCTTGCCCATCACCTACCAGTAATAATATCCCTACTTATAGCTGTTTAACGGCGAGGGGGACGCTATCAATGTTTACATCCTACTAGGAGCATGTCGTCACGCGTCCTTCCGCCCGGTGATGCGGTTGGTGTAGTTCGGCAGAAAGCCTCTCATTCTTTTGACCTCCTCTCAGAATTAGCAGCTTGTTCCACACAAACATGTAGGTCAAAATACAAGCTAAGCTTTTAGGAAAATTCAAAAAGTGAGACTGTTTCATGTGTTTCTAAGCA
>VOQJ01043384.1:9530-24133 GCA_015052665.1 Apistogramma diplotaenia
GGGGGGGCCGTTAATAAAAAGTGGTTTTTGTGAAGAGGGGGGGTGGGGGGTTTTGGGGGGGGGGGGGGGGGGGGGTGGGGGGTGGAGCGTGGCTCCAGCTAAAGACTCTGATGCTTATTGATCATACTCAGAAACATGGCCAATTGGAGATGAGAGGACAGGCGCATACACCCAGAAATGCTGCAGATTTAAAAATCTGATTTAGAGCCATCAGCTGTCAGTCACGCAGATTTTCACAGCTCACAGATTTTTGCCTTTTTTTTTTTTTCTCAGAGGTTGCACACATAGAAGGAGAACGCGTGACAGCACTAGAACTTTAATTTTCCTCCTATCACTTTAGGAGAGAAAAGTTTTCCCGTGGTGCGCCTTCAAACGGAGGGCATGAAAAATCCTGATTGCTGCCAAAAAAATAACAAAAACAATCAAATGAGTGTTTGCTTGTTTCACTCCACTGGCCTTGGGAACATCTGTTGGATTTGCCTCCATGGACACTGGAAAAATATCAAATAGGAAACAAGGAGGGAAAAAGGGAGGGAAAAATAAAAGCTGTGATTTTGGGAACAAAATGTGTTTTTTAATGTGGTGCTGAAGGCTGCGCATCATAAGACTTAAACCTGAACACAATATAGAGGTTTTGGTGCAAGTTTTTTTTTATTTATTTCTGACTTGATAGGAGCACTATGCACTTGGAAAAAAACATCAATACTTCAGCTTTCTAAATATTCCAAACAGTCATTAATGTCTGGCTGCACTGGCTGATGGAAATATGCAGCTTTTCTTTTGATATTTTGGTTCTTGATACAATTTGTCCGGTATTCTCCAACTGAAGGGGTTGGAGACACACTCGGTTACATCTTTGTTCATCCCCTATCTTTTTACAGTCTAAACATCATGATATGAAGAGTAAAAAATAAATAGACAACAGGAAACTCACTTCACTTTACTCTAGTATTTGTGCTATTTTGACAAAAACAAAAAAACTTTCTACATTTATTCATTCATTTTGGAATAAAAAACCAAAACATTGTGCTGCTGAACTTAACATGCACTCAAATTAATTGGAAAAAAAATCTGTTGCCCATTTAAAAAGTCCAATAAAACTGTTAATACAAAAGCAGCTGAAATGTTCATGTTCTTGAAATTACATAAATGCTGGCTCCTGCATATGTTAGGAGCTCGGGAAACATGAATAGTTGCTTCATTATTGGCCAAAGGGCACGTGTTTGTAATAATCAGCTGTTCTGGATATAAAAGGATGTAGTTGTTACCAATACTAAACCTCCACTGTGTTCTTCCAATAAAATCTTAATGACACGTTAAGTTGAACATTGAGTATTATGATGTTCCTTTAAAGTGTCCATTTTCCCCCCAATTTCACATATTGAGGTTCGTTTTTGTAACTCAGTTGCACTTTTCCCTTTTTTTAAAATCACCAGCCTGTTGGAAGAACATTTGCTATTGTGAGCCTCTGCTGTTATAGCTCTATAAGACCTTTTCTTTTAATTATTTATGAGGTTATAGTCCCAGTGATCTGTCTACTTGAACTTGGAGACAGCTCATTTTTAAAAGATGGACGTCATAAAAATTGGTTGCAGAAAGTTTCAAGTAAATAGACATTGGTCATATTGGAGATGGCTTAATGCAATGGTTTCAGACTTCTTCTAGCAAGCTTTCCCTTCCTCACAATCAAAAGGGAGCTAAAGTGAATTTTAGGGAAGCATCATAATCCCATGTGCAAATACATATTTGATATATTTTTCTTACTTTCCCTTAAAAAACAAACGTAGCTTTAATCAATATTTTCTCCATCACTCACATTCCACCTGCAATGGCTTTATGCCCAACCAGTAAGAGAAACACTGCGCTAATGAAAGATGCTATCAGCTGTCAGTGGCATATTAGAAGGAGGATCTGGGGGATTTTGACTTCTGCTGAATTATTTCTCTTTCTTAACCTGTCTCCCAATGAACGAGTTTTCTGTAAAATGCCAGGGAATCGATCTATCGATTGATCAATAGATTGACAGATAGATTGATCAGTATCTAGATGGATAAATAGATAGTCATTGCTCTGTTCCTATCCTACCTTTATTAATTCAGCACCCTCCATCAGTCCTGCTCCTCTTTCCCCTCAAGAGGGACGTCTGTCGATACTCCTTCACCAAAGCCCCGTGACGAGAGAAAGGGAGAAGGGAACAGTGATCAATTTCAGATATGGCCTGAAGCGCAGGGTTTACTAACAAAAGAGATTTCATGCACTGTTAAAGCTATTGAGTGGCCAGTGGATTAGCTCACACTTCACATTAACCCTGAAACTCGACGACAAAGGCCCACTTAACAAATGCCCCGCAACCTACGCTGTGTGGGCCCACTTAGGCTCCGATAGCATCGGCGGTAATTGAGATACTTCAGAGGCAACAAACAGTGGTGTTTAGGGGACACTGATGTTTAATGCCGGGTAATCCAAACACATGCAATCAGAGGCAGTGCGCTCTGAGTACAGATGTCTGTCAGAAACATATGGCTGAGATTATTGTTGGAGCTTTTATTGACTGAAGATGTTTTTGTTCCGTGCTGTGCCTTTTTTTATTTTCCACAAATAGATTGGTAGTTTAATTTAATTTTCTATTTATCTAGAGTAACTCTTTAGATTACACATACCTTGTGATCCTTTGAATCTATTGCAGTTGAAGAAGAAAGAGAAAAATTGCACTGACCTGGAGTTATAGATTTGCTTAATTGGATTTTTCTGACTGAAGTAGGAGCTAATTATCTGAACACTGGCTACATTTTAAATACATCCGTCAAAAGGTGCCCTTCCCTTTATAGACAGAGGGAAATACTGTTTTAATTAATAATTGGACTCCTGTGTGAGAAGACATCTCGTTCCAGATAATGAACAACATGTAAGGTGGAATAAAACGCCATGTGTGACATTTGATAAATAGTCTGCAGCTTGTTTTGAGCGGGAACAACTTAAAAATAGTTTGCAGGAACAGCACAGAAGAAGAGAGAATATTTCTTACAGTGTTTTCAGGGCACATCATCATCCATCACCGCTATGTTACAATGAGGACTGACTGTGTAATTTGTTTGCTTTGTTTGCTGACAGCAGCTGTTTGCTGAATCTCATGTTCCTCTGGAAAAATACAGCCGAGGCAAAACAAGAGAGGAAGGAGGAAAAACTAAAACAGTTTCAGAAAGTTGTCATTGCTTTCATCTCTTTTCCCCTGCTTTGTTTTGCTTTTACTATTCAGCGTACACCCACCCAATATAGTGCGATTGTAACAATGAAAATATGGAGTGTTGTTTTTTCCTTTGGACAGATACACTGAATGTAGATGTTGGTATTGGTTCTGACTAAAAGTACTGCTTCTCAAAATGTGTTATTCTGCTATGATGAAAAGCATAACTCAGGAACATTGCAACGCAGATTAACACCATCAACCCCGAGCCTCACATGCATACGTGGTTAAATACATACATTCATGCATGTGCTTCATTTCTTAGTCGATTCATTAAAAAAAAAAATCATTAGAATTTCTATTAGGCTCATAACTCAGAGGCTTCTCTTCATTCCATTCTTTGAACAGTAGCAAATTTCAAGTTATAGATGTGCAATCATAACTTATCTACATATTCATTTCCTAACACTTATGCTTTAAATGCTTCACTGAGCTAATGTTGATTCATGAGATTCTGCTGCGAACATTTTACCTGACATGGAAATCAAACAGTCAGCTGGAGAGCTACAAAAGTTTTTTAATTTAAACAGCTGCACGGGTGCCTGCAAGACAGTGACATATTGTTGATGTATATATGTGTACATAGCATTTGAAATAAGAAAAACAGCACTGTTCTTATTTAATCTGAGGGTTGTTCACAGTCCATTGCAATCTGTTCTATTTACACACAGTTTTCTGACTTACAGAGACTCATAGTATTTGGATAAGATACTGCAACTGTGGGGTTTTCGTGTAAACAAAGGTAGATTCTTTGACTGAAGCACATTGTTTAAAATATTTAATGTATTTTTAGACAGTTTTTGAAGGCACAGATACATTGTATTGTCTGGCCGATGGCAGCATCAGATAAGGAAACGTGTGCAGGGGAAAACAGATGTTTCATGGTTTAATTTGGATGCCTTGTTGGACACATTTGCCTCAACCTTTCAGTCATTGTTTAATACCACATTCACTGTAATGCGGTACAGAAGCAAAACAAAAAAAATAATGCGTTATGGTCCCACTGTACATCTTGTGACACATTTTTTTTGCAGGAATAACAGAGTTTATGCACTTAGAAGCAATGGAGCTGTTCCAAATTCAAACTTATTTAATTGGGGTAGTTTTATTTATTTATTTATTTTTGTTTTACCTAAAGTTACTCAGCTCAAATGTCCTGCAGCATCCAATTCTTCTTTCACTGTTGCACGCTTTGCTTAAGGCTTTTCATTGTTTTAGGAGCAGCAATAATTAACTTGGGAAATGAGTGCATCTCACATGAAAAAGCACACCAGTTTCTTCCCAAGATCTGCATCCTAAGCTAGAGATTACAGACACTTTTGATCTGTTCTTAAACACAGATTTGTGCGAGTGTGTGTTTCCCTGTGTTGACAATGGGATAAAAAAACAAAAAAAGCAAAAAAAGAAGCGATTAGCAGAACCAGAAATCTCATTACGCTCTCCATCCAGAGGCTGCTGTGCTGTGTGTGTGAAACACTGCACAGGCACACAAATGTACATTGCACTGATTGCATTCACAGGCAGGATGTATGTTCACATCCATTCATGTGGAAAAGCCACACGGCTTCAGTGAAGTAAAGATTAAATCATTTTTTCTTTTTCAGAAAAAGGGAAGCATGTTGAACAGGTGCGGCGTGGAAATACCATGGGTCCTGCTCGTGTGAGTGATAATCAGAGGCTGCCTGGGATTATATCACATCTTTATTTACCCATATTGATCTGCTTGTTATAATGGTCCAGATGAATGTTTTTATGGTGAGAATGAAAAGCAATTGAGTCTGACACAACATGGTGTCTGATTCTTGATGCAGGTTAAACAGATGCTCTGCACCTTCAGCACATAAACCACCTGTGCAGTGACTGTAAAACATTCCTTCTCACCAGCCCCCTAAATAATGAGGACATGAATGGCAATTCTATTACCTGCTAATCTATATTCAAGGACTTTTGGTACACTGCATGCTGTGTCTGAGCTTCCCTCGTGTTTCACCTCGCTCACGTCGTGCCTGAAAGTGTGTGTTAGAAAAACGTACTTTTAAAAATGAAGACATGAAGATGATAATTTGGTTCCCATTGTTATGTGAAATGCAGCCGTTTCCATTAGCAAATAGAATCAACTATTTGCTATGATTGAAGATAATTGCAATAAATAAACCACAGCACTGCTGAGCAGCTTTTTAAAGCCTGAATACAAGACAACAGTTTTTGTATTTTTCGTCTTAAAATGTGTTTGTGTTTCTCACAATAGCCACAGATACAAATCTCTCAGTCTCAGAAGTCTGTCTCCGTGTGTGTGTGTGTGTGTGTGTGTAAAAAATCGTGTGTAAGAAGAACTGTACTTGTGTAGGTGCTTGAGATGGATGTAGTATTAACTAATTAATTCCCACCATGGGTGCTTGGATCCCCGAAAGACTTGCAAGATAAATCTGAGAACTTGTGATCATTTTAATGGGAGAGGTAAGAAGAAAAAGAGAGAAATATGAAGAGAAACAGAAAGAAAAATGTTTCATTTTTCATTTTCAGACTTTGTTATGATCTTTGTTCTTTTTCTTCAAAAACAGAAAGGAAGACCTTGCAGAATTTTGCAAGTTTGGTTTTCAAAGAACTGGTTCTGCTCAGATACATTCAAAAACGTATTTCCCCTCTGCATCACTCACAATTTTCTTTCCATATTGAAACAAGGCACAGTGCTGGTCTAAATCAGATGCATTTAGCAGAGGAGTAAAACCCAGTGCTTATTCATTTTCTTTTTAATCAGAAGGTCCAGGAACACAGATAGGGTGCTGTTCGAGTAGGTTAGGGCAAATATAAACTCAGAGTGCATGAAAAAATCGACACCGCCTCGAGCACATTTGGCAATGTCTAAGACCTGGCTCTCGAAAATAACAAAAACTGTCATCACATAAGTGCATAGACTGATTAACACATACAAGCTGTCATCAAGTTACATGTGCCAGAGGGGGAGGAGCAGACGCATGTAGTGACATGAAGAGCAGAGCAGCAAAAACATCAGAGCAGCAGCAGTAGAAACATTGGCCTTAACAAGTGTACATTCAACCTACGGCATGACCACATTATTGAACAGCCGATAATGTGCTGCTGCAGATGCTAAACCTTTTTCCCGATTGTCAGCTCTGACATATTTGTCCTTATCAGCAATATAGCATTACTTCCTGTATGGCTTTGGTTTTGTCGTGACTGGCTCATGAATGCATGAAAAGACAAATAAATAGAGCTCAATCCCAGAAAGGGCAAACGGAGCATGCTTTTGCAGTGGGAACACCAGGCTCATGTAATTAATGTATGCATCTTATATTTGGATGACAGAGTATCCGTCGCCTGTTTGGAGTGGCCAGCAGGCCCTGTGTGGTAGTAATGCGCCGTGCCCATCGATGGCATCAGATTTTTTTTTATTGTTGTTGGCTCTGAGGAGCTGACCTGGTTGATGCAATCATCCTTTTGTGGAGGTGGCAATTGCATCTGGCTTGAGTTTTCCTTATCATAAATCTTCCACAAATTTACAAAGAAAAGGTTTTCTACCTGTTCAAAAGGTTAAAATATTGACTTTTATTTTAGGTTTTAAGACAGTCTCTAAGACACTGTTTCTTTCACTTACAAACATTTTATATCACTTAATCTCATTCCCACTTTCTGCCCCTCTCGTGTGTGTCAAGTGCTGTAGCTGAATAAATGCTGTTCAATGAAGGTCACCCAAACCTGTCTCAAAACAGACGCATTGACACATACATACACACACAAAAATATACATCAAAGCTCTTTCCTTCCTTGGAAAGGTTCAAGTTTTATATGTTCATTCTGCAACAGATGCACAACTGCTGAAAATGCACAGAGCCCAATCTCTCCTACACAATATCCACTTAGTGTGTTATGCTCTGCATGGCTTGATTGTTGGATTCTATGCATTATTCATATATGCGACCTTGAGTCCTCTTGAAAAGTTGTCCTTTGCTTGAGTGTTTATTTGCTTGTATCATTAACACATCACTCCACTGGGAAAGAAAACAGCACCCTAGGTCTCTTAGCATTAGCAACTGCGCTGCCCACATGGATGTCACACAACTGTAATTAGCAGAGAGAGGAACAGCCTCTGGCAGTGCTCAGTCAGTGGAAAAGCCAGGACAATATGTGTGTTTGTTTTTGTTTTTGTTGTTGTTGTCTCATTATTTCTTGACCAGAAACAAAAATGACCCTGTCAGTATGTCGGCATCAGAGATACTGTATCGCTCACCCACTGACTAACTGTATTTGGAGGATCCTTACAACCGGGAACACTGTAAGAGCATTGCAAAAGTTAAAGGGAAAAAAAATCATGGAGGAATGTCTGTAAAAATGGTGATTATGGTAGTACTTGGAGACTGTGAAATTTTCCACTTATGACAAGACTTATTTCCGATCTTTCCAAAAGCACATTATCTATAATACAGGTACATAAACAGAAAGTTGGTGGAGGAGTGGGAAACTTTTCAATTTCAAGTAGTGAACTGAAAGTGAATCTGTAGTGCTAGTGAAGGATGGGATGAAATTATTTGTTGAGCAGAGAGTTCAGATTGGGTCGGGTGGGGGGAGGTGGGGTGGGGGATAAACTTGCTGATTCTCATGAATTTAAAAAGGCTACTTTACAGGGTTAATATACATAAACGCCTCCTTAGCAAGCACAGTTTCATAGAACTGTCTGCAGATTTTTCAAATTCATAGTGCTTGGACATATAGGCTGTTTATATTATCATCGTAACTCCTTCCTATTAATAACAAGATAAGGGAAACTATTAACAAATGTAACTTATCCATCATTTAAAAGTAGTTATTTATACCTACACTACACGGAAGTTTATCTTACTTAGAGTGAGGTAGAAGTGAACTGAAATATTGAGATTATGAAACTATAAAATGTTTTGTTTTTCTTTTCTTGTGCTTTTTGTAATATTAATGAGTTATTTCCAAATGTAAGATGGTTTTCTTGATGCTGTTCCAAATACTGTAGTGACTGCGCTTCATTTTTATTAACACAGCATTTAATAATTGCTCTTTAATGCATTAACTACTGTGTGCAATAAAATTGTTACAGTTCCACTTCAAACAATACCAATACTACCAAATAATAAAAGAGCTACCGATCAGTCCATCCACACATACATTAATATTGATATACTGAGCTGAGACAGGCTAAGAGGAAAGGAGACTCTCTAAACCACATATGCATCACATTTTCACACATACAGAGGGGTGAAAAATCAAACTGGTGTGCACAGAAAAAGACCAGCGCAGCAACAAAAACACTGACCACAAATTTAGGCTCTTGGATTCTGAAACACAAGGGGAAAATTTACAATTAGGTGGGCGCACGCACACACACAAACAAACCAAAATAGCACAACAATTTTACTTGTTCAGAAAATGCTGCAAATACAATGATTTGTGGCTATAGTGAAAAGGGTATCCTAATAGTGGTGAAACAAAATAATACAACATGATATTAAAGACATTTCAAAACTTAAGAAAAGTGAAGAACATCACTTGCATAGAACTCAACTTCAGTTTCATCTTTCAAATCCTAACCAGTTGCCTCAAGTTAGTTACTGTGTAGTAACATGGTTTCTTTTCTAACCACTGAGGCATTTTCACAATTTTTTTTAGACTCCTACTTACACTGACCTCCTGTCAGGACCTGAATTTTAGCAGTGTCACAATTTCTTGCAAGGGGAACAGCCTTTTCTGTCAGCGAGAGCGTCTGGGAGCGATAGGTTAGAGAAGGTCCGACTCCCTTCCAAGGACTGTCCCTCGGAGGCGCTGGCTGGGGCCGCTACAAGGTCAACCTGCTGTTTGCTGCATGTCCCTGGGCTAAGTGCTCTGTTCTGTGTCACTGTGGGAAGAGGAGGTGAGGGCCCGTTTGAAGTTTGAAAGTATCAGTCTTCTGACACGATGTCACATCTAGAGAGAGAATGCTACAAAGAAGAATAAAGGCATACCTTTTTTTCTGATACCTGAAAACTGATTAGGACAGAAAGAGAAAAATTCTTCTCAGTCAGTCAAAATGTTCATTAATGCAATGCAGGAAAATACCAAGATCTGTGTAGAAGAAGCATACTGTAGTACACCGGTGGCTGCAATCATTGCCTCAACAGACATCCTCACTATCAGTCATTAATATTGAAGTGGATTTTATGGCCTTTGCAATATTTATTCATAATATTTATTAACATGATATTACTGGTATTTAATGAAAATATTTACATTTCCATTTTGATTTACATTTCATTAGCATTAAAAAAAGAGTAACACAGGACAGAGAAACAGGTGGAACTAGGGGAGTATTAACAGGCATCTTGATAAAGGACAAAAAATCAAAGGGAATGAGACACAGGTGAACACAATGAGGGCGGGGCTTACAATTATAAAGGAAGAAAAAAAATCAGAAAGTGAAACTAGAATGAGACACATACTAAAACTAAACTTCAAAGCAAAACAGGACATGAACAAAAGACAGAGCAACACACATTCATTAAGCTCATCTTTGGGTAAAATTCTGAACACAGAGAAAAAAACATGACTAACAGACAGGGAAACAGGCACTAATGGGGAAACAACACTGGGGGAACTAAAAGAGCAACAAATCATAAAAAGGTTGGCAAAACTGAAAGTCATTACTAGAATAGACACAAAGTAAAAACAGACGGGTTTGATTAGATTCAATTTATTAGATTCAATTTATTGTCATTGCATATGTCATAAGTACAGTGCAACAAAATGCAGTACAATGCAAAAGATTAATGAGTTAGCAAACTATGCTTAAAGTCTCTTCTGTGTCACCAAAGCGGCTCTCTTTTTACCCGACTAAATCACCACGGTAACTTGTGCTGAACACATAACCTGGTTGGGAGCAGGTTATGCTCAGAGTTTTGTTTTAAATGAGGTGGAAGCACCACATTTTTACTCATTCTTGGTTTTTAAGTGCAACATAGATTCCCTGCTGGGGGAATATATACAGTATGTGCAAGTTGTGAAGCTGAACCTTATTAATATCACAAATAAGACTCAGCTGTAAAGTTATACAGTAGCAGCTCAATCGGCATTGCAGTGTATCATCTGGTGATACACAAAATGTTTTTATATGTGATTCTAATGTGCTGCTTTTACACTGCTGGGATTGGACCTAATAATACACAACATACACCAAGAAATTAATTTCACTTTAATCAACCAACAAATTTAAATGATTTCCAGTCTCCTTTATTAGTTTATTGGATGCCGACTTTGAATGTTCAAATGGATCCAGTTGAAAGTTTCAGAGAGCTAATGTGCAGCCACACATAAATAAACAGAAGCAGCGCGAAGCGCGACTTCAGTGTTAATATAATTAACCTGAATTAAAATGTTTATTTTACAACTCTGTGCACTAAACCACTAAAGCATCCATCTCTCATCTCATTGCAAGAGTATTGCATTTTACTAGGTTGTATTCATAGGGAGTCATATGATGCCTAAAAACGCCCCTTTTTATGTCAGTGCGCAAAAAGCCTGAAGCAGAAAGTCTAGCTTAACAGAGAAACCTGATAACCACCTTCATGATACCCGTTATCGCCGGGGGCTAAAGTGGGATTTGGCAGGAGAATCCCAAGATCAGTGTATCTGTGCAGTGTGGGGGGAAAAGAACTACTTAGAAATAAGTCACATAATAATTTGATTTGTGAGCTCCAGTAGCGTTTTCTTTGTGTACAGGCTGTGATCAGCTGACCTGTGCTGCTACTCCAACATTCACTGCTCTTTGTGGATTTAGCCAACTGAATCAAACAAGATAAAAGTAGATGTTACACTATTTTAGGCTAGCCAAACCCATAGGCACTATAAAGCGAGTATAAAAGTTAGTTCAGTGTGTGAATCTAATCAGCGTCATCAACTTGAATATAAACTGATGTCTGCTACTGATGTAGCCTAGTAACAGCACCTTTCCTTCCCTCTGTCGTCTTCTCTTTTTTTAAAACATCTTTCTCCATCCATCAGTGTGGCACATTACTGTTTTTTTCCTCTCACCATGCCAAATACAGTAATTGTACATTTAGCTCACAGCCACATTTTGTGACAGACTGTGCAGAAACAGTTTGTATGTTTGCTGATATTTGTTGAGCTGTTAGAAAAGTTGCTTTTGAAATTACCGGCCACTTCTTCCTCTTCTGCAGTGCTAGCTAGATGCTCACGTCCCCCAACCACAACTTTATATCTGCACCGTGAACGCATCGCAGTGGGGATGCCCTGCAGGTGTGGGAGGTGGGTTGTCATTATTTTCTTATTACTGAGCAAGTATTCCCATGCTGTCACTGGAAGCAACGACAGGCTCCATCACATCAAAAAATTAACTAATTGAGTAGTAATGTGTGTTAACCTGCCTATTGGATTTAATTACTCATTGACTGAAGGTGCCAGAATGCCAAAAAGTGTGATTTCTGGTTTTTGTCCAAAAACTGCGTATCAGATGTTTATGTACGGTTAAAATGAAAATAAATTGTTTTAAGACTTTATCTTTCAAAAGTAAGAAACAATTTTCTCTATCTCAAAGATATGAAGTGTTTAAAAAACCATTTTGTCCTTTAAAAACGTATATAATTTAGTTTTATGCTAAATGTCTGCCTGAAGGTAAGATGGAAATCACTTTTATAAAGTCCCTGTTGTCTTTTAGAGTAGTTGCTAGGTCACTGTGTCTGTGTTAAACAGAATAGCAGTGATTTTGAATGGTAAAGAAAGAACAAAGTAAATCAACACATGAAACAGAGGAGTCAAAAATGATGTGGCATATTGCTGTTAGAGAAGATAATTTGTGCAAAGCAATTCAGCTTGTTTTGCTATAATTGTGAATACAATTACAGCCCAAAAAAGAAAGAAAAAGGAGAGAGGGAAAATTTATTGTCAAGCGCTTTGTGCTTTTCTTTGCCTCACCTGCTCTCCACCAACACACAGTCACATTCAGAGGGAGGGTGGAAATCATGCAGCAAGATTTAATCAGTCAGTCTTTGTCCACCTCGCTGTGTTTTTTGTTATGCAGCAAATGATTTATATATATATAGGTAGGACACTGACACAGACTCTGCAGTTCGTCACACTGGAGACAGAAACCACAGTCCTTAGAAGGTACTGATAATTGGCCAGATTTTGTTCCTGTTTTTAAGCAGGAACACATACAGTATTGGACAAAACACATACTTTGTATCAAATGGCAAAGGGTTTAAGGGAATAAAAAAAACCCTCTTATAAATGCTTTTAAAACTCAAATTCATAGAAGTAGGACAGCTTTAGTTGCCACAACATGACAACACCATTACAAAGCTTTCAAGTGACTGCAGGTTGACAAGGTAATGTGACTCAAAAGAAGTCAAACAAAATTGCATTTCTTTTTCTTTCAAAAATAACCTCCAGAGCCTGGCATATCTGACTGTGGCAGGCAAACACAGATGGCTGCTGTGTGCCCCTGACTTTATTTGGTGCAACGTCACTAAAATTCCAGCTTTAAAGCAACACAAATCACCAACTGAGACTGGAACGATAGCTCAGCAGATGATCTCAGAATTAGTATAAAACATTATACATCACATGATACTTGGTGAAGGCTTTCATTCACATCTGACAACTATAATGAGTGCAGACATTTTATGTCACGTCCATCAACTCCACTTGATACAGTTTACACATTTCATTTCTTTATATTTTGCTTGGGAAATGGGAAATAGGTGTAGTGATTTACAGAAACAGGTGCCAACATATATCCAAATACAGCATATAAGGCAAAATTCTAACGAGCTTGAATGTCAGTTTTTGGTACAGGAACAGTTCTCCAGGCTTCTTGAAGGACAATCAAAGCTCTTTTTTATGTTGTGTTTTTATGCCCCCCACCACCACCACCACCACCACCACCACCACCACACGACTCCATTATCCAAGTACATTAACATGTATTATTAAAATCACTGTAGAATTGGACAAGTTATAACTAATGGCATCAAAAATTCCAACACTAACTAGCTCTACACTCAACAACAGGAACAATGTTGTGTTTCTGTGTCTAAATTTTTTTTTTCTAAATCTTTTTTTTATGTTTTTAATGGCTGAAACTGAAAGATCTGGATTCAGTCTTTTAGCACACGTAAGGATTTTTTTCCTCATTTTTAAATTATTCTGAAGGAAACCTTTAAAAGTCAGCTGGAGACACTGTTTTAACCAACTCTTGAAGTTGGTGTTAATTTAATTAGCCATATAGTTACTGCTACAGAAGCCTCTTCCTGTGAGCAGTCAGTTTAGTGGGCCAATCTGACAGCCACAAGCTAAAACTATGTACCTATGAAATCAAAGAACCATTGATTTGAAAATTAGCATGCATTTACCATCAGAAATCTTTGTTTGAGAAAGCAAACATTGGCAGGTATATCAACAGCAAAAGCAAATTATCAATGGGGATTGTTGACTTTTTCTTCATAAAAAGCCACAAGTAATCAAATTAACATGCTCTGCTCAGTAAGTTCTACGTCTGTGTGAACAATCACAAACAAAGCCATCTTATACATCGGTGTGGCTCCTGTACCTTCTGCAAATCCACTGACAAGCAGTTGCATAGTGTAGATTGTTGAAAAGCTGTAGTGCTTCACATATGATTGAATGCATCAGCTTCAGTGCATCATGTTTTCTAGGAACAAAAGGTAAGTTTACAGAAGATGAATTAGAAGTATTCGTTTTTAACTGTAGCCTATAACAAACTTGTTTACAAAATATTGGCTGATGTAGAGATTTAAATTAATCCTGTCATGTTTTCAATTACACAGCATGCTCAAGTTTTCGTACTTGGTCTGTTCCCGCAAATAAGGTTTCTTCATGAGCAAGTCAATACTGAGCAGTTAAAATGTGTGAAATTGAATAGTTTCATCTCATTTGTGGGAGCAGAGTGTTTAGAGATCAAAGTGTAAATTTGGGGAAATGAAATCTGTACTGATGGTACTTTTTTCCCAATCATACTTACATTACCTTAAGGTAATGAGATGATATGAAAATATTCGTACTTTGAAATTTTGACCAGATTCATTCCGTACTGTGTTGCTGCACGCGCTGATCTGTCTTTTTCTCCATCACTTCATTTTCACTTTTGTACTTGTAAGCTCTGCTATCTTTTTCTGACAGCTCATACAGACATACATGTATCCCAGGGGAGATTACTTGCACACTGTTGGTACTACTAATGCTGATCAGCTGAGGGAGTATATAGACATTTTTTTTCTCAGAAATATCAGCATAAAGACGATGCATTTATGCCAAAAACACAACAACATACTTCCATCTGGTCACTCATATATGACCTACATTG
>VOQJ01043384.1:24153-34509 GCA_015052665.1 Apistogramma diplotaenia
CCTACACTGGAAAGTCATATGGCAAAGCTCCCCACATCCCCTCCAGACACACACACACACACACACACACACACACACACACACACACACACACACACACACACACACACACACACACACCTTCCTCACCTCCCTTCCTCCCGTGACCCAACCTGTCGGATCTGAACCATCCCAGGGTATTTAGCGGTGTTTGCCCCAGCTGAACCCTTGCCCACCTCACAGCTCCTCAGGGGCATTTCTCATGCCTTAGCCTGATCTCCAGTACTCCAGCTGGGGCTGATATCCTCAGGGGATGAGGGGGAAGGTGGAGTACAGACACGGGGTGCAGACTTTCCTTCCAGACAACATCCGCGTGAAAAGCTGTAGACTACGTTAGGATGACCAGAGGGCATAAGTGATATATGCATACGAGCACACACATGTCACAATCTGATCCATGCAAACCCCCATGGATGTGTTGCTCTAAGGTGAATATGCACAGGGCAGTTTAAATGTCACCCAAACATTTTTTTGCTAAATAAGATCACAGATTCAACTGAAGGCTGAACTCTTTATCAAAACCTCCTCCAGTAATTGTAGAGAAAGAACTATACAGAGTAACAGAGTTAGTGAGAGCATTGCGTGTGTGTGGGAGTATTGGAGTCATTGCGATGCTTGGTTTCAGCTTCCTGCAGGTAGTTAATGATTGCACTGTATCTTGCTCCATTATGGGATATGAAAGAGATGTGCATAGTGCTCTGTTGTGTACAAGAACTGCATTGTTAACATGGAGAAAAAAATTAAACAATCTTGCTTTTGCTTAAACACCACAAACTAAATATACAGAGGCAGACAAGGGATGCAATGCCTGCACCTTTGCTATAAACTTTGAAATGAAAGAGTCAGGAGTTAGTCGGCACTTTGGAGTTTAATCTGTGCTATTGATAATGATGTGAAGCTTTGTTCTCTGAGGGATCTGTGTTTTTTATTTTATGGGCGATAATCTCTACTCCTCATAATCAGCCCGGCATTTTCTCTTTATCAGCACAAGGAAAGGCTATTCAATCCTTGTCCCAAGGGCTGTGTTGTTATCCTGTTGGTCTATGGGAGTGATATAGTAAGAGTACGTTTGTGTTCTGTGTGTGAGGGTACAACACAACAGCCAGCAGGCTTGCAGAGAGAAAATCAGGACCATGGACAGAGCCAGATGAGGAACAGGCTGGGCGCTACGGGGAACCACTTCCGTGTGCAATTCCTACATTTCTCGAGATAAGAGGGGAGACTAATCGACTAATCACTGCGACACTATCGAGACCCAGGCAAGTCTGGTGGGAAATGGAGTGATGAGGAAGTTATATAATGACCCAAATGTTCTCAAAAGCCCTCACTTCAAATCTGAAAAGCACTGGGCATAAAAAGAAAAACAGCCCTCCTATAAGTGGTAAGTAGTTTTCAGATCATCTGATTATAAAGGTCGTGCAATTTTGCTATTTGCATTTAACCTTCCTTTTAGGACAGTTTCCCTACAATGACATTTTTTCATTTCTTTCTATTTAAACTTGTACTTTTAATGTTGCTCTTGCACTCAAATGTTTGCTAGCATTATTTTGCACCATGACCTTCTATTTTGTGTGCACTTGTCTTTGTACTGAAACATTTAGTTTTTCCTTTAATCCATCTTTGCAAACATAATTCAACAGCCAGTATGAACTCTCTAGTTGAGCACTGATCTAGGTTTACATAACTTCTTACCCATCACTGAGGCCCATCCTCTATGGGTAGTAAGAAAAAGAGGACACAACAAATGTGTAAGTGCTGACTTTGGAGACAGAGGCCTGGCTCACTACATAAACTGCTGCCAGCAGCAAAAAGTGAATTTATGGACATTGTTTGATCATTAGTTTTTTTTATTTTTATAATTTTTTGGCTCTTTTAAATAATGAATTCTATTTTATTTTTGAACATTTTAACTTCATTACATTACATCAATTACCTTAAACATTATAGTTTCGTTTCAGACTTCATCCCGAGTTCTGCCATTCTTAACATCATTACAATCGACATATAAAATGTTATATGTTATGTATATCTGCACGCATTCTTCAGAATAATCACATTCTGTGGGTCTGTCTATTAGCATCTACCATCACATCATACATCATGAGATGGTCTATTGATACTACAGAAATATTGATTAGTACTGCTCTGTAATGTCAGTAAGCCAGTGTGATGTAGACACATGCACTTGAATATCTAAATTTATGTATGTTCCATTTTTGTGAGTATGAAATTTGTCTGAGCGTCTAGGGTTATTTTCTTGACCTCATAATGATAACCAGCAGCACGTCGCCTCCATAATAGGCAGAGTGATTGCACCCTCAATTTCTCTTCAGTGCTTTTACCCAGATGCAGCAGAAGGACAGCATGGCACTTACACATGCAGCTGCTAAAAGCTGCCCCCCATTGACTCTCACCTCTGGGTAACACAGATAAATAGCCAGCTTTAGTCTCAGTGGGAAATAATTGAGTATCTAAGTATGTTTGTGTGTACATCTAATAGTACAGCCATTGTGCAAGATGATATTCTCGCTCTTATTTTAAAGGTAAAATCTCATTTTAATATATGTGTTATCAAAGAGCTGAAGAATATTAGCATTTTAAGGGCAATCTTGACCTGCTTTTAACACTTATGACTATTATAATTAATCGCAGAAGATTTGCGCTTAAAAATAAAAAAAAAAACTCCACCAGTCAGGATCATCATCATTATTCAAAGCCTGAAGCAATTTGAGGCAAATAAGTGACGTTTCAAAGCTGGTGCGTACTGTGTTCACCTGAGGAATCTGTAGCCGTCGGCTTGACTTCTAAATCAAGAGATGCCTTCAGCAATGATAATCTCTGCGTGCTCTGAACTAAAGACCAGACTACTGAGCTCGTCTGTTTTAACTGAACAGTGACTACTTCTCTGTTTTATCACGAGATATAAGTGAATAAGTGAATGAACTGGGAATCACTGTTTATTTTTTACAAGATATGCGTGCTTGGGGAGGAAGCAAGAAGATTGTAGTCATCTATTTCTGAGATTATTATTTTCTCTAAGGTTTTCCGCTGTACACACAATTAATATGTTCATTGCTCAAACACCCAAATTATTATTTGTTTATTTGTTTTTTGTTGACTGCACACTATCCCCCCCAACCCTCCCCCTCGAGTCATGCTGGCCCCATGTTAATTATTTTGTCAACCCTCATATCTCTTTTAATTGTTGTGAGTTTGTTTATCCTGGAGATCAAATTGAGCTTGGGGAGACTGAGGGTGGCTGCCAACACAGATCAGCCAGGAAGACAGATGAATGCATATCAAACAGTCTGACAATGGGAGCCACTGTGAGACACACTGACAGCATTACTGACTTTAATGGATGTATGGACAGTGTGATCACATTCATGCACCTAATGTAGGCCTATTCAAGGGCTTTTATACAAGTTTCAGACATGCAGAAATGATAACACAGCTGCTCATCAAGAGCCGCCACTATCTGCCTTATATTACGTTTAAAAGCTTAAAGTGCTGTAGGCTATAAAACTGTTATTTCTGTAAGGGCAAATGAAATGAACTGGGTGCAGAAAAAACTATCTTTTGTCTGAAAGCCAGGAAGGATCACATTCTTTTAACCAAAGAACAGTATTGTATATTTAAATGTAAATGTAGCCTTACATTCAGAATTGGGTTAATTTTGTACAGTATATTCTGCTGTGCAGTCCAAAATCCTAGATTTTGCTATGAAAATGGGAAATAAATGCAGTGTTTTATTGAATCATGTGCAAATATCAATGGAAATACAGCATATAAAGGGAAAAAACAAGTTTGTATAATTCTGATGAGCTTGAAGTTCAATATTTGGTATCACAAGCTTTTATTCTTCAACACAGTCTGAACTCTCAGCAGCTTTCTTTCAGTAGTCTTCAGGAATAGTTCTCCAGGTTTCTTGAAGGACATTCAAAACTCTTCTTTGGAAGTTGGCTGCCTTTTGTTGTGTTCTTCATCCAGATGACCCCACACTGCTTCAATAATATTGATGTACAGGCTCTGGGAGGTCAATCCATGACTCATAGTGTTTCCACTT
Organism: Apistogramma diplotaenia; assembly: GCA_015052665.1. Classification (NCBI taxonomy): domain Eukaryota; kingdom Metazoa; phylum Chordata; class Actinopteri; order Cichliformes; family Cichlidae; genus Apistogramma; species Apistogramma diplotaenia. Next base: position 28,259 of record VOQJ01043384.1, read on the forward strand.
TATGTTTTTTCTATCCAGGTATGCTTTTACTGCACTGGCAGTGTGTTTGGGAGCATTGTCATGCTGAAAAATGAAGATTTTGCCAATAAGATGCTTTCCAAATGGAATTGCAGATTCAAATCTGATCATACTTTTTTGCATTCATAATTCCATCAGTTTTGACAAGATCACTAACACTACTACCTGAAATGCAGCCTCAGACCCTCCACATCCTCCACCATGTTTTGTACATGGTTACAGACACTGATTTTCAGTCCAGTTCTTGTGTAATTTGGCCTCCTTATTTCCCATGCTTAAGAATGACTTCTTGATAGATACCCTTCCACTGAGACCATCTCTGATGAGGCTTCTGTGAACTGGGTTTGTGGCTAATATCTCTTTGGTGCAAACATACTGTTTTATGCCTGTCAAACGGTGTTATCGTTGGCATTCTTCAGTTATGTGTAGACATGATACTGGTTTGTCCCTTGAGTTTTATGCTTGAATGAATCGTAGGTCAGAGTTAAGTGGCTTAACAAACAATGAAACAGTCGTGTACAAGGACTGGACTGATAAACGAGTTAAAAAAAGCCACCTTCAGAAACCTGAGAACTATTGCTCGAGGTCACTTAAAAATAGAAAAAGTCTGGCATTTTGGAAACAAAATATAAATGAGGGTTACTCAAGAATTTTGTACAATAGTGTATGCCATAGAAATATTAATTTCTCTGCTGATAGTCATCATTTTACTTTAGATTAAAAATCTAGCTTAATGTTGCAGCTCACTGAATCTAAATAAGCTTTATGCTGATGTTCCTCTTTAGTGTAGGGTTTTCGAAGTAATACCCTGCACGTATGAATAACCAAACCACATATTTGTACTCACAATCTTCTTTAAGAATTTAAAAAGTTAGCCAGTGAGTCAATCAAAAACAACAACAAACCAACAAACAAAAACAGCGAGTAGTGGGTTTGATCTCCAGTAACAGCATCCTGCAGTAAGTATGGAATTTATGGACATATTTTATATTTTTAAGGTTAAGTATTTTTGCAGCCGTGTAAACTGAGGTTTTATATCCAAAATAATCCACTTAAGTATGTCTCAAATGTATAAAAAAGTTGAATGCTTTGCATACGTTTAAAAAATAAAATCAATATTAGTGAGCAGCTGCAGGAAGAAAAAAGCAATCCTGCTCTCTCTGTGACACTAAATCAGTGATGCAGGCAGGTTTATTGAAACATTTGATAAGTAATGGTGAAGGTAAATAAGGTTACACTTAAAAGATTCAGCGGTGTTTCATTTTTCACTGTTTGGCCATTGACTCAGCATCTCTGGTGGCGCTATCTATTCAGGCAATGGCTGGAATATTTCTTTAAGCTTCCGGAGAAGGTCAGAAAAGTAATTAACCTTGTTCCGTGTGCATCAACAGAGAGACTGAGACAAGAGTGCTAGCTTTCTCTCTCTCCCTCTGCCATTTCTCTCTTTCTTACCATCTAATATAACACACATGCACGCACAGGCTCTCGCTCACATGCTTTTTTCCCCTCCTATTTAAATTAATAGAAATAAAGATGACATTAACACATTGTTCAGGGCTCACATGAATTTCCCCTGTATGAGACTGACATATGGACAGACGGGCACTGACATTTAAATAATAGCACTGTAATCACAGGAAGCAGGAGTGGACATTTCGCTGTTTTGCTCTCACTTCTTGTTGGCTCCTCTGTCCATCTCTCTCTTCTGCATCCCACCTTTTACTTGGCATTTGTCTGTACAGCAGCTTCACCTTCCCCCACTGCTCTTTCACTCTCCAGAGTTGGACAGTTTCAATTTAAGAAATCCACACAGGTGTTGAGAGGGCTTTAATGGCAGTGGTATTTCTCCCCCATCAGCTGAGTTGACCGCCTGGAGGCTTATTCACGTAGGCTGAGTGATTTCTTGCTGTGCACTTTAATGCTGTAAACCCTCTTCTGACTCTCCCTCACATTACCACTTGTGTTTTCACAAATAAGCTTGTTACATCACATAATGCTCCCCTACCCTTACGCAGCAGGCCATTTATTCTCGAATCAAGCTACTGAGCAAGATTTCACAGATTTTTTCACTTTTTATTCCTCAGCTTTCTTTAATTGTCTGTGTGGATCTCGGGAGTAAGACCAGGGGTTGCAATGCAACTTTAGCTTTCTAAAGTTGCTTTCAAACACTGGTGGATGTTTGAAAGACTAAATGGATATAGCAGTGCTTTTAAAATTATATTATTAAACATAATGACAGTTGTGCACTCTCTTTGAGGGACAAAGACCAGTTTGGAGTTTTCAGTGCCACAGCCTACCAGGTTGTTTATAATGCATGTGTCGCACTGTCATCACATAACGTTTTTGATCACAGAAGATGGATATTCACTTTCACGCATCATTTAACCAGAAGATGACAACTGCGGCTAGCAACGTCAGATGCAACAAATGTCTAAACAAACCTCCTCCAGATGTAGGGATGCTCGCTTACCCAGTGAAATGCATGAATTTAAAAAAATGTACATTTCAGTGCAGTTTTCTTTGTTGCATTCTGTTTGTTCTCTTAAATGTATTTTTATTTTCACAAACTGTCTCAGAATGTAAGCTAAAGGGTGCCAATCACAGCAAAATGGACAGTCAAAAAAAATACTAATGAGGTTTATTTTGACATGAGGATTGGTAAGAGGTCCTAGATGGTTCTCAATTGTGCCCTAATTGAGAGAATCAAGAACTCTTATATGTATAATTAGTGCAATTTGTTGGGAAAATTGAAGTAGTATTTTATTTATTATTTTCCCACTAAATAGCTTTCAAGCACTGCAACTTCAGACGGTGATCAGGAATCCTTTTTAGATGTCAGCGCTTGCACTTCGGTGACAACAGACTTGACAGCAAATGGGTGAGATGATCCTAACCTCGTTCCAAATCCACCTTGAGCCAGTATGTCACCTAGCATAAAAACACTAGGTAAATGAAAGCGTTAACAGCTTAAGATAAACATGAAAACAATTCTAGAAATATTAATACTGAATGTCATGGTCAAACACATGCCGGATCATACAGATCAGACTTCAGAAGGCAAGATCAGCGCCTTCTTATTTCAACTTAATGAATTGCAGTCATGCATTGGCGCTGCTGTCTGTGTCATCTTGGTAGAAAGCCTTGATATATAGGACACCTCTGAAGAAATGTTATGCTCGTAGATGGTTGGCGTCGCAGCAGATGGGGCAGCCGCCATCGTGAACTGATGCAAAGAAGCAGCCACACTTCAGTGTGTGAAAAGATCAAACCTAACTTGACCATTAGTCACTGCATAAATAAGAAGTTAGACATTAAAGGCCCTGATACCATAAAATAGGGGTCGCTTATTCCCCGTTTGCAGGGAATTGCAGAGATATGGGTAAACGTGGAAAGTTAGGTCACTAAAGTTAAACTCTGTGACTAAGTCCTATACTTCTAATTGACTCATTTATTTGTTTGTGTGCTGTTGCATTTGGAGATCATTTTAATATGAGTGGCGCATCAGGCTGAATGATACTATGTGAAACTGGGGTTTAACTGTGACATGTTAAAATAGCTGCAGCATAAATAAAATAAAATTACTTTTGGTACTGTGGCTGCCAGGGGAAAGAACAAAAGATGAGACTAAGAACATTCGATTCTAAATAAATAAATTCCATTTTAAATAAAGAGATTAATGGTTACGTTTAGGTTACTCAGGCAGCTACACGGTGGCCCTGAAGTGCAAACCACAACATTAACTAAGCACATTTGCAAATTACAAAAATATTCAGGTTTTCAACAAATGCGCTAAAGCCCTAACTTCCGGTTCAAAAGCTAAAATGTCGTTGTGTTTTTGTAATTGTGCTTAGTTAATGTTGTTATGGTTTGCACTTCAGGACCACCGTAGAGTTACAATTCATAATTATTCTATAAATGTTAACAGTAGCAATAAATGATAGTGGTTTTTTTTTTTTGCCCCTTCTCAAACAGTTTCACAAATTGCACCCTGCGTATATGTTTAGTAAAATATTCATTAAAGCTGGAAGGTCTGGCAAAAATAAAGATGGCTTAAAATAACTCTGCGTCAAACAAGACTCCACTTTCTTTTAGTTTGATGGTGAGAAAAAGCTTTTGTTTTGTAATTTTATTTACACTAAATACCTAAGTGTTTAAGAGGCTGTGGAAGAAATCACTGAGGAATAAACAAATAATTTTTGTGGCAATCTTCTTTTGCTTTTTTGTTGCTCAGGGCTAGAAGAATATCTTAGTCCCACCCAGCATCTCTTATTGGCTCAATTATTTTCTCACTTGGGGAAAAATGCCTATTTGAATTACTAGGGATAGAAATCTGTACATACTGATTTCCTGTAAGAGAGGAGAAAGCTGATTGTGACTCACGCATAATGGACAGGTATGATGACAACCATGCACTTTCTCTCATTATGCTGAAAGTTTTTTACTCTCTGATTAAAATCTGCTGCCCGGATGAGAGAAGGTCATCACAAAATGTAACCTGTCTGTCCCAGTGACGTTTTTCTTGGGCCCCCTCTTTAATTATTTGTCCCCCACATGGAGACAGAATAATGCTGACAGTTGCTACCTTAATGAAGAAACTGCATCTTCAGCTGTCTGAAGACATTAGACTCATTTGACCTCTCCAGAGTTACCTGCCCACACAAATCATTCTTCAACTTTCAGCTACAGCAAATGATTCCTTGTTTGTCATTTAGCAGTGTGCACCATCAAAGAATTGAAAAGCAAATCAGATTTTGCAACTTGTGTTGCTTCATCTGTAAATAAAAACTTTAATATGAGCTTAGGAAATGCTCCACAAAGATTAAAACAAGTGCCATCAAAGGTAGCAGACCAGCTGTGGATAAGAGGAGATCTTTCATCAGACACTGGCAACAGATACTGAGCCCAATTATACAACATCAGTCAAGATTTGAATCGTGTTTTCAATCACCGCCTTTGAAACATAATCAGAAATGCAGATCATGCTACCATCGACAAACACCAAAGACTTCTCAGAGGGACAGGGGCCGAGGAGCGTGAAATGGGAAAAAAAAAGAAAAGTTTAAATTGTTTTCTTGAACTTTGCAGGTGTTCGATGTGTTTAAAACATTAATATGACTGTTAAAAAAAACAAGCAAACAAAATGTCTCTTCCAAGGCGTTCCATCACAAAAATGTATTTCTCCATAAATTTGCAATTCAGGAAATTATTTTCTAATGACTTCAGTACATAATTTATATACAACATCTGTTGTTGGGTGAAGCAAATCACAGATTTCCTTCTCAAAGGGCTCTTTGACTATCACACAGACAGTGCGGAGCTCCCCGTTTTCCTGACACATTTTAAATATACTCTGACATCCATGGCAATTAAATTAACGGCTAAAATATACGGTCTTGCACTTCTGTGGCAATAAAAAACAAACCTTTAATGTAAAGAGAACATGAAAGGTTTTCTAAAACCTTTCAGCATTATTTATCTCAAACAGTTTACAACAGGAATGCCCTAGTTTCAGTTTTATTTTTGAATAATGAATCCTTCATGACACAGTACTTGGGCATCAATCCAAAAAAACAAATCTATTTGCCAAACTAAATCTAGAATTAATAACAACTGGGGAAAAATATTGCTGATTTAATGCATTCATATTCATTTCCATGGGTAACATCCATCAAGTGCAAGTTGTTCCATTATGTCTTTTGAGTGAACACCAGAACCAGAACCCATTTAACAACAACACACTGTAAAAAATTTCTTTCCAACCCTAAATAGTGCGTCTCAGACCCCAGAGACAAGAACTGGTCATTTTTATCCAACTGAAAAGAAAATCTAAAGATACACAGTTTAGCAAAAGGCAATTTAATATAATCTTAGTTGTAACCTCTAAACGGTTAAATAAACAGTGATGCTGATCCACAAAATGAACATTAGTGTGAAGGAGATGGAGAGGAAAACAATAGGGAGGCAAATGGAGAGGCGACAAATGAGACAGAAAGATGCTGCAGAATTGCCCAGAGTGAGATGTGGCACAGATGGTGGAGAGTGCAGGTAGTGCTGGGGAGGGATGTGTGTGTATGCGCATGTGTGCGTAGGCGTAGGCGGTGAGGGGTGGGGGCCGGGGTGGCATCCTGTGTTCTCCAGATGCATAACTCAAAGGCACCATTATTGCGTTAACGCAGCGATTGCTTCACAGACATCTCCATTTCTGTGAAGCAATCGCTGCGTTAACGCAATAA
>VOQJ01043386.1:0-14626 GCA_015052665.1 Apistogramma diplotaenia
TTTTGAAGCATGTTTCGAAACATCTGCGCTTCGAAAGCTCGACACAGTTTCGAAACGTGTGTTTCGAGCGTCCCATCCCTACTGGATACCGTGGCTCTTGATACATCACAAAGACTTGTCTTGGTCACAGATGCGCCAGTAAGACGTGCACCAACAAATTGTCCTCTTTTGAATTCCGGTATGTCACCCATTATGTTGTGTGCTCCTACCCTGCTAATTGAACCTTCACACTCTGCTCTTACTGGTGCAATGTGCAATTAATGAAGATTGGCCACCAGGCTGGTCCAATTTAGCCATGAAACCTCCCACAGGCTAATGTATTTGTTTAACACATCTGTGTTTTTGCATACAAACAAATTTGCTTTGTTTTGTCTTTAACTTGGTACTTCATTAATTCACCATGTAAATCTCTAATAAAGATAAATAGCATGTTTGTTTTCTCTCTGACCCTTGTATAGTCTCCGCTGTAATGTACTGTAGGGCTGCTCCCGCTGAGATCAGATTATACCTGTACAGCCATGTCCCCGGCAACAAGAGGAGAAAACCAGCAGTCTTCATTTACAAAGAACAATCTTACCAGAACTAGATTACAACAACAGATACAGAACTCAATCAAATAAAATGACGTTAAACTTTTGCACTTCTTACAAAGACCAAACCACAGAGAAGCTTCATTTTGGTTCATTAAAAATAAGAAGAGGGTAATTCTTGGAAATCCCGGGGAGTTGGGTACTCAGGCTCCAGTAGATCCTGCTGTGGTTTTCCCACGGTGCTGACAGAGAGAAAAGTAAGACGCCTCTGCAGGCTTGGACAGGTAAATGCATTCGAAGATGAGGTGTGGGCTTTATTACCCCTTTTAAGTTCAGGAAATCAATTACTTTTTGAAGTTAAAGCTTGCTAAGTATAATCAGCTACTATGAATTTATATAAATAAAATACACTAATACTGTCAAATTACAAATGCTTGCTGTTACATGTAATACGGTTGTATAAAACTTTAAGTATTTAGTGAAATTAGCCTTTTGATTTATTTTTCAAAGCCTAAAACTATCTACCTTTGTGTTACTCTCAATTTCAATTATGCTATGAAGCTGTATTTATAGCCATATGTCACAAGAAGAGCCAAGAACACAGTGCAGTGTTATCACACTTAGCAGATACTCCCAGTGACGTCATGTTAACCATCCATTAAAATTTGGTTTACAACCACCGAGGTGTTCAAGGTGAACCCTGTGATTTATTTATTTATTGGTCAAAAATTGACAAAAAGCATCATAACTTAGAAACTAAGATTCTTTTTTTTTTTTACAAGTGTGGTGTGTATTATCAACATATAGAAAATACATCTGACCTGTGCTTCAAGGTCAGATGGTTGCAACTACATACTGGGGGAGTATTTCTTCTTCACTCTGTGTTTGAACATGACTGCATTTAATCATTAATTATTATTAATCTCTCTTCCAGTGCCCCCCCCTTACATTCTGATAACCACTCACATATTCACATGTATATTTTGTGCTATAACAGATATGCTGCCAGCATGTCACTTCCATAAAGTTACAGTAGATCCACCAGTGGAATGTTAACTGTCAAAGTGACTGACAGCCTTCAGAAAACATTGAGTTAAGGCATCTGATCGGACACAAGGAAGACGGAGGCAAGATGACTTTAAACCGAAGGACACACAAGCACTTGTTTTCGTATCACTTTATCCAGTTCCAAAACAAAACACACCCTCACAGACAGCATTTCCATAAGGAGTTTCACCTTTGGCATCCTGCATGTTACATTTTCCAGATCAAGTTTCAAACAGAACATTGGTTTTGCAAGAACAACACTTCCTGGCTCCCTGACTTCAAGAAAGATGCGAGTTAACAATCATTGATACCTATCAGATATTGTTTAACCTTTGACATTAGGCACGCCCATCAGGCAAACTGATTCGATAGCCCTTCCACAGCTCAGGTTCCTTTGACCCTCACCAGAGGGGAAAAAAACCCTTTTAAATATCGAGCTCATTTCTTTAGTGCATAAAATTCTTCCGTCTAAAACTTTCATTTCTGCATGGCTCAGACAGCTAGAAAAAATAGACAGTATGTTCTAAAAATATCTAAAGCTGCTGTGCTTCGAGTCCTTCGTACACATTTACAATTTTCAAACTTATAGCAGAGGTGAAAATAAGCTCAAAAAGGACAGGACTGATGACTTTAGATTTTCTTCAGTGTTTACGAGGCCCTAAAACCTTTTACATGTGTAAGTGGATGTTCTTTCATTGCCATCAAGACATCCTGCAGATTATTATCCCCACATGCACCATCTACTGCATCACCGGCTCAAAGGGTAGGAAAAGCGGATTAGTCCACCACTGAGGAGAGTTGGCCAGCTGACACTATTAGCTGATGATGACTTAACACAAAATATCCAAATATATAAAACAGAGCTTTGAGTGGTCTGTAGGAATAAAAAACGAAACAATAAACCACCACCACCACAGAACTGCGGGTCCATATCAGTATATATAATAATATATACGGATAATATTAAAACTTCTTTGTGTGTGGGTCAATTAGAAATACTGTCACCGCTTCTCCAGCAGACGGCTTTGCTTCCAGTCTCAGCGCTGTGCAGCACCGGTAGGCAGATGGGGGTGCAGTGAGTGGCTAGTTTGTGAAGTACATTGCTGGAACATTAATATCCAACATATGCAATATGATAAAAATAATTAAAAACAAATATTAGTAGCATCTGTAACATGATAACTGTGTTGTTGTAGACACTCTGCCCACCTCGTGCACTTTGGCCTTTAACTTGCCAGAAAAGTCTTCAAGTGCTGAGACTTTTATTGCAATCAGTTCAAGTTATGCCATCTGTAGTGATGATCATAAAGAGTGACACTGTGACATCTGATACATCAATATCAGAAGTTTGAAGTCCGTAGAAATGTGCATCAACAACGTTCCAACACGTTTGTGTCTTTAGCATCAATGAGCTGCAAAGTTTGTTTGTTATGGGACTGAGGCTGAGAGTCAGAGTAATCTGAGTTTGACGACGACAACAACTAAGACATGATAACTTTGCACATACTACAGTGGAGTGAAAACACCTCATCACAATCATTTCCTGTTTCAGTCTGCTGGCCTACTGCAGGGACCGTGCAGTACAATATCAAAGGACCTCAGAGCTAACAGGAGCTTTTGTGTGAGCTTAGTTAAAGGTAGGAGTGAAGTGGGCAAAGCATCAAAAAACCAAAACAAAGAAAGTTTAAAACTATAAAAGCACAGAAATAAATTCATCTGTTCACAGAATGAACATTTTAGCTGCCTGATGCTTATTAAACCCCACTTTTGTTTATTAAAGAAAAACTCACTGACACACATGGCTACTTGTCTCTAATCTTTTAGCCATTTAGGTATTTCTCAGGAGGGAGACAGGATCATTGTGAATATTGCCCCTGATTCTCAAAGACATCATCAAGGCTACACTGACAGAAATGACTCATCTAATGTGAATATTTGCAATAATCAATGTGCCTTCTGTTAACCCAAATCCTTCTTTCATTTCACCTTAGTTTCATTACTCACTTGTGGGCTTGACAGAGTGACAGGGATTTTATGCTAATATACTTTAAATATGATCAGAACAGTTTCTGCAAAATGGATCCATCACCTTTGCGACTTGGAATAAAAGCATGAAGATTGAAAATGAAAAGAATAAAGTTTCAGAAAAAAAATGACTTGGAAAAATATACCCAATAAAAAAGAAAAGATTTAGTTTGAACACTTGTTGAGGGCAAAAGATCAGGACTGATTCTTCCCTTTGGACGCATCCATCTGTGAACGCTGTTAGTTTGAGGCGCATCGGTCAGACTCATCTCAGTTCTCTAACAGGACCGTCCGGAGCTGGTCCTCCTCGCTCATGCTGATTGTAGCGATGGCACCGTCGTTGAACTCAAAGGAAGTCCCGCCGTCCACCACCATGCAGGCATCCCAACACCGGGAGCGCACGCACACCCTGACAGCACAAAAGAAAGAAAAAAGGTCAAAGGCTTCCGTTTACAGCAAACTTTTAACCTTCTGTTCAGATCAGCATCACTGACTTGCTGGCAAAGCCTCTCTGTCGACTGCTGGAAAAGACTCTGTTGACGATGGGCTCCCTCACGCTGTAGAACAAGCGGCTGTCATCTGGACTGAACACCAGAGACTTGTTGTATTCGTCTGTAACTGAACACACAGACACAACAACAAGATTTACATTAAACAAAAAGAGACTCAAACGATAGACGCCAACAATGACAGGAGGAATATGAGCTCACCCTTTTCAATGAATTCTTGGTTAACTGGGAAATCAAGAGCTGACTGGGACTTTGCTGAAGGGGAAAAAAAGTCAGTTGGTGAGTCCAGGAAACCTTTGGAAACAAACCAGGTTTTACTTTTGAACTTGGTTCTGCGTTTTTACGGGTATTTTCTGTTACATTATCTACATCTGCAGACACAAGTACAGTTTTATCGCCCTCTCACTCCTGCCAAGGCCGCACATGTAACGGCTGATTACCCACAGCAGTAATAACAAAAAAGAACCAAAGCAAAATGTAACTATATCCAGAACAGACAGGTGTTACCAGCTATATTGCACTCCACATAACTAATATTAATATGGAGTAGAATCACTGCAGTTTAAGGGAATGCAGCATTAACCTTACTGGATCACTGCCCTTCTAATTTAACTGAAAGGCCCACAGCGTAACTGGTGGCTCAGGAGGTCGAGCAGGTAACCTGCTAATCAGAAGGTTGGTGGTTTGATTCCTGGCGCCTCCAGTCTGCATGCCAAAGCATCCTTGGGCAAGATACCAAACCTCAAGTTGCTCCTGATGTGTTCATTGGAGTGTGAATGTTAGACACACTTGGGTGAATGAGGAACGCTGTATAAGCACAGAGTGCTCAAGTAGAAAAACGCTACATAAGAACCAGTCCATTTACCAGAACTAATAAAGTGAGACCAGATTTTATTTATTTTATGCAGCATGTGGATCAGTTAAAAATATTGGAACGGTTCATATGACAGATAATGAGGAGACACACAAACGTCCAGTTCCAGCGGTTCCAATGGTGGACATTTGTTATTAACCATGTCCAGAGTTTTAAGTAATGAGGTAAGTGTATGTGCTCCAGGTGGCTCCAAAAACTCAGTTTCAGACAGTTTTGTGTTTATGTCCACTCTGGTTTCTGTGTGAAAGCAGAGTGGACATCAGAGTCACCTCAGGCAGCTCTGGGTGAGAGCACAGCAGCTGCACCCAGAGCTGTTCAAACCTTCTGCTTATAATTCAGAAGAAGGATGGATAATTGGAACTGCAGTTCGTTAAAAGATGAATAATTACTGCAGGGCTGAACAGGTGGCTGATGGGACGCTGAGCCAGTCAGTGTGGATGACTGAATGCGTGGAGAATCGGGCTGGCTGTGCAGCAAGCTGCACTGAGCAGAGTGAAATCTGGTGCAGAGGAACTGAATCGGCCGGCCTGCAGGCCCGAGCGGGAGACCTGAGGTGACGAAGGGCTGCAGACTGAGCCGGGGCAGCTGTGCTCTTTGTTTTAACACAACTAGATCTGTTCCTGTTATTGTCAGTTACTTATCATCAGCAGATCACACATGTGAACCTTGGAACAGAAGAGTCGGCCAAACAACAGCAGCAGCAGCTGTTTATAAGCTAACACTGTGTGAGCCAATGTTAGACTCGAGGGGCCTAAAAATCTAACCAAATTAATTAATAATAATAAAAAAGAGCCTTTTTGTTGTTCATATACAGGATCAGTAAAACTGGCAATGAGACAAATGGGATGCCAAACCTTAGCTGACACAAAGGGGCCTGTGGAGAGGTTAGGTTTTGCTACACTGATGATCTGCACATGAACGATACATACCGATGTTTAGAACCTCCTCCACTGCTTGTTCAGCAAGTTTGTTTATGTTGTATGACCTACGGACAACAAGAGAGAAGATCAGCTGGAGAGTGTGGACATGGGATTCTTCTCATTCTTTATTTGTAAGGTAACATGTTTCACAGCAGCAACTTTCAGAACTTGTTAGAAATATAAAATTAAAAAAGGTATTTATGTTCTTTTATTTGCAGTCCTTATTGCATGCTGGTGTTACTGACTGTGAGTGCACCTCCTCACTCCATCATAACTACTGCAGTGGTGCAGAGACAGGTGATGTTGAATAACATGAATCAAGCTGATGAAAACACATAATACTGTAACTAAAATGAAAGCTTCCAAGTGAGTGTTTCACTCAATGTAAGTGTGAGAGAAGCAGACCGAAAAACCACTGCTGTCTGGGTTTTCAGTCATGCCAAACCACCTGACCGGCGTTTGTAGTTAAATAAAAAACTAACGCAAAAACAAAAAGAATCGATTGATGCCACAGAGCAGCCTGTTGTCTCAGATACCTGATCCAGCTTCATGTGGGTCCCAGCCTTAACAGGAACATCAGGGCACATGCTAGCTAACTCGACACACCCTGCCAGATGTCACTGCTCTGTATTGGTCCAAACATGCAACTACTGGAGAATTCAAATCAAAGTAAACACCACAGATTTACTCACTCGTGAGCCTGTAGTTTGTAAAGCTGTCAAAGGTACTTTACAAATGAGTTCAATAATAACCTGTTGAGAGCAGAAGCTTGTCTGCACTGCATGACTGATTTTACCGTCCTGTGTGTGTGTGTGTGTGTGTGTGTGTGTGTGACTGTGCTGGTGAGGAGAGGAACGAACATGTTTCCTTGGGTTCAGCTCTCTTCACTGAACTTTCCAAATGTTTTCTAATGCTGCAGTTTTACATTAAAAACTTTCCAAGGACAAAATCAAAAACAGCTTAATGGAGTGTTTGGCACCAACTACATGGCATGTTGCATTATTACAGTGCAATCAGAGGAAGAGTAGAGGGAAAACAAAAATGAAAACAGCGCTATTAGATGAAGATCGGTGCTCATGGGGATGTTTTCTCGTGGCTTTAAAACTTAATTAACTTTTCCTCATCGCATCACAATTTGAGCTGCCATTCCAGTAAGAGTCTAATAGTTCAGTTGAGTGGGGAGGGCATTGCTGCAGGCTGTGGACCTGTGAGGTCCTTTACTCCATTTGCATTCGTCTCAAATGTCAAAACTTCAAATAGTGTCAGCAGAGCTAAAACACATTCTGAGAAAAGGCTACCAGAAGATTAGGAACTAGAGAAACATTTAAAGTCGATTAGATTTATTTGTACCAGGCTTTGGATCCTGTTCCTGTGCAAATGCTGAGTCCAGAACTCTTCTGTTTTTCCCACGGACCATCATCCACTGAGATCTCGTAGTAGGAAGCCCTATGGAGCAAGAGGTTAACATGGGGTTTGAAGGATTTTAACTTCACCCTGTGGTGGACAGAGATTTTTCCTGATGAGTGCTGGAGAAACGTGCAGCATGCAGGTAAAGGGACTGAGGAAGAATGCACACACTTTAGATGGAGTTTAAGAAGCAGTCTCGAAGATTGAGGTACCTGGAAGACAGAGACTCTCCAATGAAGATTTCATTTAGGCTTCTAACAGGGAGGAGGCTGGGCTTGGAGAAGGTCTCATGTAATGTTCCTGTCCCTACAAAGAGGCACTAAATTAGGAGCTCAGAAAAAAATAACATTACCATAGGATCAAAATCATGTCTGGTGCAAACTCATTAATGAGCCACAGTGGAGAACAGACAGGATCAGGCATGGGTGGGTCATACTGCTCAGGTTGTCCATAGAGGTGAAGCGGTGAGCTTGGCTGTGCTGCTCCAGGCTGAGCTGCTGTTCGTGCAGGTCCACTGGATTGGGATTTATTCCTGTGCCCTCTAAGTACAGACGGATCCTTTGACGCCACAGCCACCTGAACACAACAAGGGAAATGTAACCATATAACCACTGCTTTCTCAAGACTCCTACAAGCCCCTCCACTGTGTTTTAAAGTAGAACGTTCTGCTTTCCCTTATTCTCGTGTAAAGCCGCTTTAGTAGAGTTGAAGAATGAGAATATGGAAATGAGCAGAAAAGCTCCACTTTGAAGCATTAAAACAACAGAACGAAGAAATAAAAGGGTAATCTGACATGTATCCAGTTATTAACATTAAGATGAATTCCTGAACATCACCATATTCAATCTTATTGGAGACTGTTACTAAAACTCTGAAGCACACTGGGCAGCAGGACGCTCTAGTAGCAGGTGGGCAACATTTACAGGACGGTGTAAATGGATTTAGGATATCCGACTCAGGCTGAGTCTGAGGACACAGCTTTGGGGTTTTAGACATCATGTGACTTTCCCCCAGACACACAGGTTTAAACTCCTGGATTCTAAGCTAATGACAGGCCAACAGCTCCAAGGTGTTCGTTCAGTAGTTTATGGCCAGCAGCAAGAAATTATGGTGTATACAACTCTTAACATGAAGTAGTCCACTATTTGTAGCTTATAAGGCAATTCACATCCTTAAGCATTAGGACAATAACAAAATCTTGCCTCTGTCCGCTTCCAAAGCAGATTTCCAGATGTGACTGAAATGCAGACTTTTTGCTTTACCTCGAGTCGTTTTACACTGCATTAACTGTTTAACTGCAGCCACGGTTATATACAGGCCCCCATTTTTAAGAGGCTCATTGGTAAGTTAGTGATTTAAAATAAACTGCTGTTGTGTTACAAAAATTCAGTCATTGTCCAAATATTTATGATCTTAACTACAGGATGTCACTCCTGAGCCAGAAAACGACGACAGAGCAAATAAAGAGAGACGATACAGCATGATAACAATGAGGAAGACATGGCAGCAGTCAGGAACTGTAGATAAAAATACGCACCTGAACTCACCGCGGCACAGCTTCTCCAGTGCCTCTGGGAAGGCACGAGTGTATCGCACAGGCAGGCACAGATGACCTTCTGACCTTTAGTGTAAAGAGAAAAATGCAATAAACTCGGTTGAAAATAATGCTGAATGGTAATCATGTGATATAATACTACAAAAGGTTCAACTTGCTCAAGTGCACCATTGTGCTGCAAATTTTCCCTGAATTATTACAAGTTTTCAGTAAAATATTCAGTCTTTATTGATGTGGACCTAAACACACGCCGACTGTGGGCAGTTTTTTCCCCACTCCAGGCTCTGTATAACGGCAGTGAGAGTGAAAATCGCCAACATGGTCATCTCAGACACACGGCACGGAGCCCACCTGTCTGCTCATGTCTGAGGCACACTGAATATGGAGTTGGAAACAAACACACTGTAATAAGACAATACAAGCCATGTCCAAAATGCTTTTACCTTTCAGGGTCTGTGTTAACTCCTACCACTGGTTTGTCCTTACTTAGAACCTTACTGGCCACAAGCAGCATTGTTCCATCACCTAACAAAACAATTTCCAGTTAGAGAACTTGGACTGTGTACTTACTGCTGCATAGGACAAAGAAGGTGAAACTGTTTTATCTGTCTTCATGCACTTGAACAGTATAGTGGTAATGACCATTGAAGCTTGTTTTTTATGCTCTATGTATTTGTAAATCATGTATCACTGTTACGAGTAGAGTAAGCTGTAGTACAACTTGCATTTAAAATGGCAAAATACTCCTACCTCCAGCAGAGATAATGGCATCTGCCCATCGCACTACATCTTCATTGTATTCGCCCCTCTTTACCACTCGTACAATAATGCCTTCTCTCCTGAAAACAAACAGAATACAGAAAGTGTCCCAGATGCAAACCTACTTCATCTCTTTGAGAAATATGCTGTGGGGTGATATCTTACTGCAGGCTCTTCACAATGTGCTCCACATTGTTGGTGTGGATGTTGTGTCTTTCCAGCAGACCACTGTAGCTGGAGCCCTTCATAGCGAGCTGTACAACACAGGAAAACACTGGGTGAAGGGCAGAGGCGGTGGTTTTGCTTTGCGGTAGTCACATGGATGCATTCTTACCAGCTGCTTCAGATCTTCTTCAGAAACTCCTGCAAAGCGATACCGCTGCTGCTCGAACTCGTAGCGCGTCGTTTTTGTGACCACCGCCACTCTTTCCGGTTTGAACCCGGCTTTCGGTTGTGGTGCTGCGCTGCAAACTGAAGGGTGGAGAGGGCGAAAAGTGTTTCCATACAGCAGGCGGACAGCTCGACTCCCAAGGCACAGCAGGGAGCGGCGAGCCATTCTTACTAAACGCACCTCCAACCAAAAACTTCACCCAAGGGCCAGTGAGTGAGGGTCCTGCTCAGTGCTGCCGTGCGGGAGCGCGCATACCTACTCAGGTCTGCTCAGGTCAGTCCACCGGACAGATGTTGCTAGCTCCCATTCACAATCCAGTGACACACAAACACACACACAGAGCTGCCAAGGACGGTCACCACGCTCGTCCCGCGCTGCTGGATGAAAACTGAAGGAATTGAAAAAAGGTAATGTGATGGATTTCCTCGGACCCGTAGTACGACAGCAAGAACAGCAGTAGCCTCGCTGCTAACCAGTTACTTTCCCAGCTATGTCCGGCGGGGGTGAACACCACCAGCTGGGCTTAACAAGCTAATAGCAGCTAACAGCCTGACCACAAGTCGTTAATTGCCTATCACATATTTTTCCACTGGGCTAACTCTGCTTGCAGACCACACTCAAGCCGTGTCGCACTCCTCACATCTGAAGCCCTTGAAAAACGAGGCTACACGCATAAGAAAGTGAAAAACACACAACACAAGATACCAGTGGAAGCATACCTCGCAGCCTGCACGTACTCGGGTCGTACGTACGTTAAGCAGCGCTGCATCTGATTGGCGGTCGGATGGATTGTGAGAAGTGACGTTTTGTTTTGACTGCAGGGTGGATGAGCTGAAGCTTTCGGTGCGTGTAGTATTGTTGTGTGACCAATAAAGCGTTCAGGGCGGTGGAAAGAGGGATCAGTAGCGGCTTTGGCTGGTTTGTTGCAATGTTTAAGGCTTTCCTGCCCAAGGACAGTTTTAATTTCTTAGAAAAAAAACAAACAAGCAAAAAACGTGATTTTAAATTAAATGAAATCGCTGCACAAAAAGAAACGGTTTGAAAAATAAATGAAAAAAATCTGAATAAGTCAGATGAAATAGTCTTAGGCTCAAAATAACAGTGGAAGCAGGAAGAGAGCGCCCTCTCTGAACAGTATTCACTCAAGGAAATTAATTTGGTTTTCTTTATTTTTTAAGAAGTTTGTAGTTCAGTAAAAGCAGACCAGGGTAGTGTGACAGATGTCTACCCTAAGCAGGATAATAGGCTGTGATTTGTAAATAAATGGGCATGAAAAAAACAAGCAGCTCATTCTCTTTTTCTTGACAACATTTTCTGTAAAGCTATATCACATTTTGGGGGGCAACTTGAAAGAAAGGCAGATGTTAAATGTAAAAGTGAGGTTAGAAGTCAAACGTGACATGATATTTGGAACTGTTTAGAATCCCTTTATACCAGTATCATTTCCTAAATGCAGCCGATACAAGCAAAGGCAACAGCATTTTGAGCCGAGTTTTAAAGGTAAAAGACATTTACCAAAGTTTGACCTTATCTGACCCAGAAGAAGAGGTCAGAGGCCAGAAATAGTGTGATATTTAGAATCTCCATAAATCATTCCCTATTTGACTTTATACTGTCAATAAAAATGGCTGTAAGAAACTGTTTAGCTCTATATAGCATTATTATCACTTTGACCTTCAGATCAATCTATTGTTTGAGGAGCAGTCAGAGGTCAAATGTGACATGATATTTCAATTGATTGTTAAAATGACCCCACTCTACACTCCTAGAGAGTTTTATTAGAGTTCATTCAGAACTTTTCAAGCTATTGTGTTTACAGACAGAATGACATGCAAACACTACCAAACATGACCTGCTTCTTCTGAAAAGAAGGCACAACATTTGCACATAGACTGGAAACATGATTTGGTGCCCTCTAGACAGCAGTGCCCTTGATAATCTTTGAATAGCATCAACACTAGTGGGAGGACATCCAGAAAATGCAGTCTGTCTGTTTTTGGTATTTCAGTGTAATAGTTTGTGAGCACAACTTTGATGTCCAAACTTTTTTTCTCTTAAGCCACCGTGAGTGGGAAAATATATTAAGGACCTCTGTTATTTCAGTTCAAACCATGTTTATTATTATTATTACTATGATTAAAAATTGATCTTATTATCTTAAGCCATTGTTACTTCCATGGACACACTTTGGAAAGCTGGGACATTTCTGGCTTCCTCCTCAGATACAATTGTTTCAGTTTTTTCAGCTGGACTTTCTCCTGCTTTTTTGTCTTAGCTCACAACACCATCACCCATTTCTCCGCTTCACCAGGAGGTAAACATGTTTCTTAGACAAATCGGACTGGGACAATATACTAATAGAATGCTGATTCCAGGACAATGGCCTCACATTTAGAGGTGCTAATTCTTACACTAGCCGCTTCACACTCTGCTGCAAACCATTCCAGTGTGAGCTGGAGGCCACCACTTGATTAAGCCAACAGGACCGCATCATCTGTAAAGAGCAGAGATGAGATTCTGAGGCCACCAAGATGGAAGTCTTCCGCCACTTGGCTATGCCTAGAAATTCTGTCCATAAACAGAATCGGTGACAAAGGGCAGCCTTGGCGACGTCCAACATCCACAGGAAGTGAATCGGACTTATTGCTGGCAATACGGACCAAGCTCTCGCTGCAGTTGTATAAGGACTGAATGTCCTGCAACAACGGGCCAGACACCCCTTACTCCCGCAGCACCTCCTGCAGGATACCCCAAAGGACGCGGTCAAATGCTTTCCCTTGCGCTCCCTCCCCAGGCCTGGCTCCAGCGTGTGGCCCTGGAGCCACATGGGAGACGCTAGTACGGGGACAAGCCCCTGGATTAAAGTTCCTGGGATCACTGGGACACACAAACCCCTCCACCACAATAAGGTGGCGATTCACTGAGGAGAATCCATATAGATATATACACACTTGGTTTTCTACATATTTTGGTTTTACATGCCATCTCAAAATCTCTTATTGGCCTGTATTTAGTAACAGTACATACGCAAAGATGTACATTGTACTTATGAATGTTTCACATACAAATCAGTGATTTATCAGTATTTTTAATATGTTTGTACTTGTATGAACATGGATGCTTTAGCACAAGAGCTGTCTGTGCTACTCTGTTGAATTCATTAAGGTCATCAGGTACTGATATATATCTCCATTGCTGTCATGCATTAGTTTTCATTAACCTCCCCTCCAGAACACATTCACTGTTCCAACCAGAGACACGTAATCTGAAGCAGATTAGATCAGATTACGTTGTTACTTAGAGTCAACAGGTGAGACAATCTGTTGGCTCTCCAGACAGCTGAGAATGAGTAACAACAGGAAAGTTCATCCTCAACAACTCACCTACTGGACTGCTTTCACAAAGTTTGACAACCTCGTCCAGAGTAAATCAAGGTGAATGACAGCTTATGAAGGGCGGCCAAAGCTGTTTGTCCTACAGCAGCCTCCGTAGTCAGGGTTATTTGAAGGGGTAAGAAAGCAGAGTTCATTTGCAATCCACAATGTACTGGCAGATAGTAACGGAATTTTACATGCAGAACATTTACGTACAGGATAAGTGGAAGAAAATAAGAAAATGGATGGATGGATAAGACTATGAAGGAGGACTGAGAGGACATCAAAACGAAACAGAATTTACATTTTCAAACCCTCCACAGTAACAAATAAGCTCAGTTTATCTCCTAATTACATTCTTTCAGTACCCTACCCTGTTCTTTTGTTTCTGTTTTTGCTTTACACTTGCATTTTATCAGTGCAATGTAAAATTCATTTGTTGAGTTAAAATGGAGGTAAATTGGATGGAAATGAAAGCTCCACCATGTTCCACCATGTAAGCTTGTATTGTGATTTTAAAGTCTGTTTAAAATAAATTAAAAAATTCTTTACACATCGTGAAATTGAAATGTTAAATCATTAAACTGGTTTGTGTTCAAGACTTTTTGTATGAGGATCGGTGCATTTCCTTGGTAATTATTACTCCTTCTGTGCATACAGACAGTTTCACAACTGTCCATCCATCAATCTTCACCTATACAATTCAGGGTCACCGGGGGTGGAGCCTGTCCCAGCTGCCATGGGCAAGAGGCAGGGTACACAGGGCTAACACACGGAGACAGACTATCATTCACGTTCATAATCACCAATTAACCTAACCCCACTAAAGTTGCACATTCACTGTGTGTCTACGTGGGTCCTCCCTCCAGGTACTCTGGCTCCCTCCCACAGACCAAAGACATGAGGTTAGTGGGAATTAGTTTCACAACGCTGGCTTCTAAACAGGTTGTGTACCTCTGCTGTATACAACAGTGTCGGTGGCTAAATGTTTTGCGTTCTGATTGGCTCTTTGGGGTCAGGAACAGACGCTGTTCAGATGGCCTTGCACAGAGGATGGCATTGGTCTCATGTCTTTCCTATTTCTTAAGGATTAGCCGCAATCTTCCATTCCAGCTTAGTAATTAATCAAAGACCAATACAAAGTTTTAATTCATTTGAAACTCTGACTCTTAGCCTTGTCCAGCCTAATTGGAAAATTCAAAAACCTCTTTAATTTATTATCGTCCACCTGGTCC
>VOQJ01043389.1:0-15037 GCA_015052665.1 Apistogramma diplotaenia
TGCACAAATGATTTCACATGTAAATATTTCCCCAGAGCCCTTTGAAATTCCCTTCAATTAAAAAAAAAAAAAAAAAACGTTACTCTGTTTATGCACCCTCCTCCTTTCTATCTTTGGTTGAGTACTGCAACCAAACCTTTATCTACGTCTGCACCGTGCACACATCGCAGGCATGCAATGAGAAAAGGGATGTGTTGAAGGTGTAAGCAAGCTGTGGGATGTCATCTTTTTCTTACTATTGAGCAAATATTTCCATGTGTTCAGTCTGCAGCACATGAAAAATTGACTCATTCACTAGGAATATGCATTTATCCGCCCATCAGATTTAACTGCTCATTAACTGAAGGTGCTGGAACTCCTTCCCAGCCTGCTTCAACCCCCGCGTATACTTAAGTGAAAACGAAACCTTTCACAGGTCTCAGTCTGATCTAAAACTACACCCAGTGATTCAATAGTCTGCAGAACCACCTTCAGTCACTATAACTTTAATTTAATCATTTAATTAATGTTGCTTCAGTGCACTGAGGTTTGCAGGTATGGTATTTGGTTACGCAAAGCCCTCTTAAGGTCCCGCCGCAATATTTCAGTCAGGTTGAGGTCTGGACTTTGACTGGGTCATTGCAACACCTGTAGTAACTTTGCTGCTGTGTTTGGCTTCATTGTCCTATTACATGATCCCAGCACTGTTGGACAGAGTCTCACATTTGACTCACATACTTTGATATACAGAGGAGTCCCTTTTTAGCTCAGTGACTGCAAGGTGTCCAGGAACGACGGCTGCAAAACAAGCCCAACTCAGCAGCCCTCCACCTCTGTGCTTGGCAGTTTGTAGGAGATGTTTGTCCTGATGTTTGTGTTGAATCCTTGTGGTTTGTTTAGATGCAACTTTTCATAACTAAGTCATGCTGCCATGTTTGTTTTATAGAGATGAGCCTTTCTTCGGCAACCCTTCCAGACTGGACACATTGTTCAGACTTTTTCCAATTGTGATGCCGTGAACTTTCACATTTCACATATTAACTGAGGCCTGCAGAGTCTGAAATACAGCATTGCCTCAGACTCCACAGTCTGACCTTGAGGTGAATGTGCTGGGACATCCACTCCTGGCTAGATTGTGAGGCTGTGTTAACACACATCTAAATGCTCCTGAATGCAAATTGACAAAAACTCAGGTATTCACACTTGATGATCAGTTAATCAAGTTCATTTGATTAGCAGAGCCTGGCTGCTGCTTACCCTCTTAACTGAAGAACTGAACATTGGCCTGTCAATACTTTCCTTTTCAGATGACTGTAGGCATATTTAATGTCACACTTCCCTTTTTGCTTTTCCCATTTTGCACTAATAATAAATTGAATAAAATGCAAATTGTAAGTGCCTTGGTATGTTCTATAATTCTGCCTCCTGCAGTGGCAGCAGCCTATCTTCATCTTCAACTGTGGGTGAAATTAAGGTCGGAATTTCACAACAGTGTTCTTGACCTTCCCACCCGTCTTAAAACTACAAATTTAACAAAGGATCTAGGTTTTTAACATGTGATAAAATTGCAGCTGGGTTTTTCAGTTTTTTACCTTCACATGAACATTTTTGATTCATCTAGGTTTGATGCTAATGTGCGTCACTTTAGTGCAAATAAACTGCAAGAAAAATACAAGAGAGCAGTCGGCAGATTTTAAACTTAAATCGGCTTTTACACCAATCTTATTTCACAGCAGGAGTCTGTATCTGATGTTGCCATTGTATTACGGACCTCATGATTGACATGCAACAAAATGATCACAGTATACAAGCCACAACTGGACCAACAACAAATCAGTGCTTACAAAAAAGGGATTTAAAGCGTGTACCTACTGGAACAGCCTCGGGCTAAGCCACTTACAACATCAAGCAAACAACAAAAAAATCGTGAAGGCCCACAGCAACCTGCCCAGGCTATAAACGATTTCAGTCTCAGAGGGGGAGAATCTTGATGAGAATGACGTTCAATTGCATTCTTGATACACACACACACACACACACACATGCAGGCAAACATACAAACAGGGAGCAAACTGTAGCTAAAGGGTTTGTGCATTTCTCCACACCTAAGGACCAAAAACAACCAGGGGAAAAAATCCTGTCTATATCCAAGTTAGTATAAAGAGCCTGACTAATATTGAAATGACTCATAAACACACTGAGTCACGTTCACATCTTATTGAAATACTCTTCCAAAAAGCCACCTAAAGCTTCCATTTACCACCTGCTATTACTGTTCATGCAAGAACAACAGCAAGGGTAGCTGTAAAAATCACAAGATTGTCACACTTTTCTTTCGTTTGTTCTTCTCAACTAGCTCTAAATCGGAATCTCCCCGAACAACGTGCCTCATAAAGATTTTAAATTACTATTGCTGGAACTGTGACTGTTTTTTAAATGTTCTGAAATGGCTGGAATATAGCTATGAAGAGTTTTTAATCTGCAAAACAGAAATCAGTTTTGTTGTTAACAAACCATTTATTTAAATTAGCCTGATTCTATGTCAAATATGCTACAAGGCCAAAGTATTTGCTTGTCTGCCTTCACGTGCAGATGAACTTGAGTGACCGTTCTTAATCCACAGGGTTTAATATGATGCGGTCCACCTTTTGCAGCTATAACAGCTTCAACTCTTCTGGGAAAGCAGACACTGATGTTGGACAATAAAGCCTGGCTCACAGCCTCTGCTATGATTCATCCCAAAGGTGTTCTGTCAGGTTCAGGTCAGGACTCTGTGCAGGCCAGTCAAGTTCTTCCACACCAAACTCACTCATCATGTCTTTATGGAGCTGCTTTGTGCCCTGTTGCACAGTCATGTTGGACATGAAGTGGCCATCCCCAAACTGTTCCCACAAAGTTTGGAGCATGAAATTGTCCAAAACGTCTTAGTATGATGAAGTATCAAGAGTTCCTTTCACTGGAACTAAGGAGCCGAGCCCAACTCCTGAAAAACACCCCCACGCCATAATCCCCCCTCCACCAAACTTTACATTTGGCATAATGCAGGCAGACAAGTACTGTTCTCCTGGCAACCACCAAACCCAGACTCATTGATCAGATTGCCAGACGGAGAAGTGTGATACATCACTCCAGGGAACACTGCTCTAGAGTCCAGTGGTGCCGTGCTTTACACCCCTGCATCCATCTCTTTGATTTGTGCTTGGTGATGTAAGGCTTGGATGCAGCTGCTCAGCCATGGAAACCCATTCCATGAAGCTCTCTGCACACTGTTCTTGAGCTGATCTGAAGGCCACATGAAGTTTGGAGGAATGTAGTGATTGACTCTGCAGAACGATGGTGACCTCTGTGCGCCTCAGCATCCATTGAACTCACTCTGTGACCTCTACGTGGCCTACCACTTTGTGGCTCAGTTGCTGTCGCTCCCAGTCGCTTCCACTTTGTTATAATGCCACTAACAGCTGACTGGAATATTTAGCAGTAAGGAAACTTCCAAACTGTGCGAGGAAACTTCCTATGCTGTATCATGTGTCATTGGTTGTGGAAAGATTATGCTAATTTTCCAAATTGACCAAAGCATTATACTGAAACAATCCATGCAGGTTCACTACTGGATTACTTTGAATGATGGTACTTGTATTATTCAACTTATTTCAAGCATTCTGGTTAGCGTGAGCAATCATTTACTTAACACTGCATGTTTCATTGTGAGCTGAAATGTTAACCTTTGTGGAATCTGATGCTTCATTCCCATCCATTGCATGTGTTCAAAAACAAGTATTGCAATATTTAAGATGAAGCAAATGTAATAAATTGGACTTCAAATGGATTTTCGGGGACGATCATAAATGATATTATTGGAAAGTGAGCTTTAGCTTAAGTTTTAAATCTCTGCAATATGATTTACTGTATGCAGTCGAAGATGCGAGTACAGAAAATAGGAAGTTTATTAACTGTGTGTCATTATTTTGTATAATTCATGTTTTATTTTCATTATTGCCTTATTGTTAACTTTCATGATTTACCAAATCTCAAAAGGTCTCATCTGCTGAATTTGCCACAAACATAACATTAATATCTCTGAGTTACGGTACTGTTAGTTGCTCCAGCTGTTGTGTGCTAATCACGTTATATTACAGCAGTGGAAATTTTGACATTCTTTGTGGTTTTAATAATTACATTTTTGACTTACTAGTTACTACTTCTACAACTACCACTAATAATAATAATAAGATCAGCATTTTTGAACAGCAGTCTTTGAATGCTGACCTCATCCATCAGTAAAATGATGTAGCACTTATAATTTTCATAAACCATTTATAATGTTCATATTATCTTTAGTGCTAA
This sequence comes from Apistogramma diplotaenia, assembly GCA_015052665.1. Classification (NCBI taxonomy): domain Eukaryota; kingdom Metazoa; phylum Chordata; class Actinopteri; order Cichliformes; family Cichlidae; genus Apistogramma; species Apistogramma diplotaenia. Next base: position 4,324 of record VOQJ01043389.1, read on the forward strand.
AGGTTTAGCTTTGTAACTCAGGGCCAAATAAAATAAAGCATTTTATTTGCCACAACTAAAAAAAAAAACAGTGTGGCCTCAGAGCAAAGATTGGGTTTAGACCTTGTGGCCGGGGTCTGTGTCTCTGCCTGTATGGGTTCTTGTGTGCTGCAGTTTCCTCGCAGCATCCACACGCAAGACATGCAAGTTAGTTTTGCAGCTTTAGGTGTGAATGGGAGTGCGAATGGTTGTCTGTCTCTATAGTACAGTATGTGCCAGGCCTTTGACTGACTGGTGACCTGCAGGGTGTCAGCAGGGATAGACCTCAATCCATGCCTGATGATTACACCGAGCATGGGTGGATGGGAAACACATTATTTCTTGAAGAATACATTAAAAATACATATAGAAGAATAGATTCCTGAAATTATTCATATTGTTTTTAGCATATACTAGTGAATCACTATGAAGTGGATTGCTGAAGGGTTACAGAGATAAAAATGTACAAAATATTGAGAACACTCAGTGCCTGCTTTGCTCTGTGCTTAGCAGATTTTAGCAGTAAGAACTGAATCGTAACAAAACTTGCACAGGGTGATATGCCTGGAAAGGACTTTAAAAAAAGAAAAAGTAGCTATTAAAGTGGAGGTAAAACACAAAATCTTAAAACTTTGTATTACAGGCTATATAATTTTATATCCCAGATTATAAGCATACGGTATTTAGTATTTTATGTGGTAACATATTTTAAAAGATATTTATCCCGCAAATCCTTTATTTACAGATCTCTCACACTGCTTACAACTCCATATGACTGTGCAGACTGATGAAGCGCAATAAAATAATCAGCTCCATTTTTACTGTTCATATGACTCGATGTATTTAGTATATGCAGTTACTTTGATGTTGATTTGCTGATTGTAATCACAGGTTGATAAAAGTAGTGATTGCTGTTACTGTGCTGGTGGGGCGAGCTCAGTCAAAATACGTCTTTTTGCCAGACAGAGATGAGCAATTACAACGAGCATTTGGTTTTTTACGCTTCCGCATTCTCTGTTGCTTTTAAAAGGAGTCTACAATAATACACAGAATTGATTAAGTTGGGTGCAGAAGTCTATTTAAGACGCCATCTGCTTGGAAGCAAGCGTAAGAGTAATTAGAACAAGTCTGCTGCTTAACAGAATTCAGGAAAAAAAGGTTTTACCCATCAGCCAATTACAATTCATCCTCAGCAGGATTCAGTTAAAATGCACGGTGTGGCGAGCCAAACCCGATAATACTCTAATTCATATATACAGAAGCAATGATGGGAGAATGCCTGCAAACATTTGTGCATGCAAGCCAAATCAAATATACACAAATCTTCCAGGGATCTGTTATCTCTTTGGTTTCACAGTAGAGCAATTTTTAAATAAGCAAAATTATTTCATGTACTGGTTGCTTTTGCTAAAAAAAAAAGAAAAAGAAAAAAAAGGTCACCTACGGTGGCAGATGCATTGTTAAATTATGTGTAAAGCTGAGTTCAGCATAATAAAAAATCATTCAGCCTAGAGCATAATGAAGATCAGTAAAGTTCAGTGAATACCACAAGGACTTCATGTCACACTGCACTCCTTTTATTCTCCCCAACAGTGATGAATGGTTGTATTTACCAACTCATGCAATAAAGACAAAAGGTGCATGTGAAGATATTGGAAATTTAAGATACACTGGAGATGGATGCGAGGCGGCGCGCTGATGGATTTAATGGGATCTCTGACAGCCTGAGAATGCCATTTGAATTTAACACTGCCCCGTGTATTTTCCAGATGGCTGCACCCAGTGGGTTTGTGACAGCACCCCGGGATCAAGCTACTCACTCAGACACTCATTGGCGGAGTCCCCAGTGGCCCTGGCCCAGGGTCTGTCCTGGTAAAAGGGGTGACATCTCTGGCAGTCAGCTCCCACTGTGTGATGCTGGCAGGCGCAGACCAGGTTACCAGGTTCCCCCTCAATGCATTCGCTGGCGTGACCGTTACACTTACATCTGAGGGAAACATCGATAGATAGTTAAGTAAAGTCTGCAGGTACAAGCTTTCCTTTCTCTCGCTCTCTCTGTCTTCCTGCTTGCCTTCACTGACGCAAATGTGGACACAGTTATGCACACGGTGAATGAATTTGAAGGCGGAAGCGAAGTGGGAAGGTAGCTCCACCGTAAGAAGTTGTCACTTTCTATTATCTCTCACCAACAAAAACATGATCTGAGATGAGGCGGCGTTTTTATTCCCCTTCAGCAGCTACACTTTTCAACTGTGTTAATATGCCACTAATAATACACTCACACTGACCCCGTGTGTCAGAAACAGCAACAAGTGCATCCAGTATCTCTAATATTGCTATTTGCATTAGTATGTGCATGGGTATTAACTTTGTGCTTCTATAAATTATTAATCATGTCATTTTGTGTCTTCAATAAGTTTAATAAGTTTCAAAATTAAACATCAATATTTGCGAGCCGAACATGACTGTTTAGATCAGGTTTCATAAGACTGTTATCTGCTAATTTCCGTTCCCTCTGCCTGCGGATTATTCCCCCTGAAGCACGATGACAGCTATGCCTTCCTGCGTCTACTATTTCCTGGCAGTGTCATTGGCTTTGTCAAGTGGCTGTGACAGGGGTGCAGGCACTTGTCGCTGAGTGGTAAGCTCTGTCAAATTTAGCCATCTGTCCCAGAATCAGAGGAATGCTTGCCTGAGGCTCGAACCCATTTATTTCTGTTGTCTGTGAGACAGCAGCAGCCTAGTAACTCCAATCTACATTTGAGATTATTAGGACTGAGGTTCGGATTGAGGTGTGATAATGCTAAGAGGGTGTTGATCTGAAGTATACAGGGAACATGTTATGGGTGCAGTTTGAAAGGAAAAACAGTGATTATCTCAGACAGGAATGACCAGATATTTTCCCCATGTGTGGATCATTTTCACAATACGTTTATTTGGCTACAGTATATTCAATATTCTTTCTTTCTTCACACTCACATAGTTATATGCAGAAGCTTCCTTGTATACCTTTAGCATGCCCTGCTGGTCGTTGAGCAGCTCCACTAGAGCAGCTGAGGTTAAGGGCCTTTCTTTGACGGGGCAGAGGAAAGTGCTGCTTTTTTTACTTTCTTGTCCAGGATCCAAGGTTGTAACTGGCGACCTTCTGGTACGAAGCTTGTTTTTCTTACCTTGAAGTCATCACAGCTCGTTTTGTAACGGTCTTCCATCGGCTGATGTTGATGTTTTGTTGAAAATGTATTATTTTTACAGCATCTGGCTTGCTGACTTCACCTGTAGCATGTGGTGTAAAGACGCGTGTACCTGTGCAGAAAGCACTGGTATACAGCTAATGTGGTCATGTGGGTCTCTTCCCCAGGTGTTGTGACATTGATGGGTAATTTGTCTTTGTGCCGCAGTGATCCTAAGTGTTTATGACAGATGTCAGATCAACTTTGTATTTTTTCCGGGGCCTTCATCTCAGCAGCATAATCGTCCACTTCTATCTGCACTGCCATGGTGCAGCCTGGTCTTTGCTACCACGTCCCCTTTCATTACTATGAGTAATAAAGCCAAAGATGTGAAAGAGGAATGGAGAATTATCTTTGTTTACTTTCAGCTGATGGCAACATGACAGGAAACAAGAGGCTCAGAATAAAACTTTGATGGTTTATCTTGCCTTGGCCTCATAGAGTCATGGTGAAAAGAATGCTAACCTCTTTGAGTTATAAAGTTTATATATCAAATATAATAAAGATCAGCTGGTCCTTAATAAGTCTTAAAATTCTTAGTCTTAAATCGAATCTCATATGAACAAGTACATAAGAGATATTCCCTTCTTTCATATATTTATTTAACAAACCCAAACAAATGTAAGTACACCCTTACTGCTTCCATAGGAATTCCATAGGGCCAGTAACAGCTACTTGTTGCTGATCAAATGCACTTAATTAACTGATCACAGACAACTGTGAACACCTTTATAAAAGCAGAGGTTTTGTTTGTTTTTTTGTGTATTAGCACAATGCTAAGGAGGAATAACATCAGCAACAGTCTTAAAGAAGCAGGCCATTAGTTTGGGAAGAGTTATACAGTTAGACTGTTTTGACCATTATTACAGTACTAACAAGTAGAAAACACTTTAAACGGTCCAATCTTCCCAGGACTGGATGTCCCAAAAGAAACTGTCCAATGCTCAGAGAAACTGCAAAAACCTCAGAGCTACATCTGAAACAAGCCTCAGCGAGCATCTTAAATGTTAAAGTTCATCACAGCACAATCAGAAAAACACTGAAGTATTGTGCTTGTCTGATTGGTTGCAAGGAGAAATTTCTCATCTAAAACACATGTGGCAAACTCAAGGCCCGAGGCCAGAGCCGGCTCGTGATATAATTAAATTTGGCCCATGAGATAATTTAGTATGAATGGCTATGATTAACAGAAAATAGTGCTCTCACCGCTTATACTATAAATCCCACTATGCACTGCAACATGCTGTGCGGGTCAAGGCTTGTGCCCTAACCTGTTTTCTCGCATTGCCAATGGCACAGTGATCGGTGGTCAACAAATAAAAACATTAGTCAGCACTTTCAGAGTGACATTTAAGCTAGCCTGAACCCCAAAGTTGGCCAAATGAAAAGTGGAAAACAGGGATTTTCAAAACAGGTGGGAGGCAGAAGACTTGTTCACTGACACTGGAGGTAAACCTGTGTGTCTCTTTTCCCTGCCTTTGTGTAAAGAGTGGATCGGTGGGAAGGATGCAGAGGGAGATCTGCACAAGTGAGCTGACATTGCATCAGTGCGTCACACACCAGGAATCCCTGCACAGCAAAGTCCTGAAGACGGAGCGCGTCATAAGCACCGTAACAGTGAACTTTATAAGAGGCAAAGGTTTAAATCACCAGCAGTTTCAGTCTTTTCTGGAGGAAATAGCTTCTGAATTTAATGATGTGCCTTATCACACAGGTGCGATGAGCTGCCTGAGGACATTTTTCAGTTCATGGAAAGTAAGAAAGAAATGCAATAAGAGAAAAAAAACTAAATAGCTTGTTGTTTTTGGACTTTTTCCCTGATATCACATCACAGTTTTTATGTGAAAAATTTTACAAAATTTCATCGACTTGAAATGTGCTTGTTTCTTAAAATCAATATTTTTAGATTGTTTGATAAAGGTTAATCCTGTTTGACCTACAGCTTGCAGTCTTTTCAGTTTTGGCCCGTTCTGTCATTGACTTTGACACCACTGCTCTAAGGAACATTACAGCAATACTTCAGTTTGCACACAAGACTTCTGTAGGACTACTGGTCTCATCTGTTCCCAAAGTGGAGCTACGAAATGCTACCAAACTTAGCGCATTAGCACAAATACTTCATAGCAAGTGTCAGCTGCAGTAATCCTGCACTGCAGAGGCAATGATTTGGGGCTGTATGCAGCCACATGGCCTTGGCATTTTGCTGTCTTTGAGTTGACCATAAACTCCTCTGTATACCAAAGTAAGTGTGTGAGAATATCTGTCTGACAGCTGAAGCTTGGTCCAAACTGGGTGATCCCAAACACAGTCACAAATCTACAACAGAATGGCTGAAAAAGAAAAAAAAAATATAGGTGTTGCGATTGCCCAAAGTCCAGATCACAACTCGTTTGAACTGCTATGGCTGGACGATAAGAGAGCTGTACATAAATGAATGCGTGCAAACATCAATGAACTGAAGCAATGTTGTGAAGAAGAATGCCAAAATTCCCCCACAACAACGTGTGAGATCAATAAAATCAAACAGAAAAGGGTCACTTCAAGTTACTGCAACTAAAGGTGGTTCTGCGAGCTATTGAATCATGGGGTGCACTTAGTTTTCCCACACACTGCTTTTGCATTTTGGCTCAATTTTTTTTATCCAGCTCTATTACATAAACCTTTACCCTGAAAGATAAGTTCACATGTAATACGTTTCATTCAGTATTACATGACTGCATTAACATGAGATAGTGGTAAAGGTGGAAAATTTAAAATTTCCAAGCAGCATTAGTGAGAATGCAGCATGGTGACATTGCTTTGGTGGCACATTTTTCTGGTGTCTCTTACCTGCCACCCACAGAGAAATCAGAGATGGCATAGAAGTACGAGCGCAGCACTTTAGCGTCCTTGAAAAACTCATCTCCAAAGGTGTTAAGCCTGTCCAAAGAGATGAGCAGGTCAGTGGCTGTCACCCATTCCTGGAAAAGAAAAAAAGGGAAACGTTAAGAAACAAGAAACTACACACAGGCTTAGACAAAAAGGAAGAGACAGAAATAAAAAGGAATCCAGAGACCCATCGTCGGGCAGTATGTTGGCTGCTGCCATTCTTGACACAAGAAAGCAGACAAGGAGGTTGGAAAGAGAAAAAACAAACAAACTGGGCTTTAGTTGAAAGGGGTAAAAGAGGCAAGGATATAGAAAATAGCAAATGTTGACAGGAGAGAAAAGAAGAACTTGGAAGGCAGAGATGGTCAAGAACGCTGCGGTGTAACATCAGGGGCGAGCGCAGGGATGATGGGGAGATAATGAGTATGGTGTAAGAAACTGAGTTAATGTCAGAAAGAGGGCTGAAGAAAAAGGGGGTTAATGGAGACTAAAGTTGAAATATGAAAAAAACAATGTGAGAAAAGAGACAACGTTGCAGCACCGCTTCAGTATAATGGATGGCACTTGGCAAAGCTCCCACCATTGATATGATTTAAGCACCTCTGTTTGAAACTGCTGCAAAGGTACAGGCAGGATGAAGCAAGAGTGGGAAAAGAAGGTAAAGAAGGATAACACAAACGGTAGAAAAGCTAACGGGAAGTACAATAGTGGGTGGAAGATAAAAGTGAGGCCAGGTAAAGAGAGAAGGAGAGAACAAATGACTTTTTTTTCTTTGCTCGTGAACAGAACAAGTTTAAAACAAATAGCTGGAGAGAAACTTTCTGTTTCTTGGCTAGTTTGGGACTCTGTGGGAGTCCAGAGGAAGCCTGTCATGCTTAATGTTTTGAAGCTTCTCCCCGGAGACGTCTTTGAAGTCTGGAAATGGGAGACAAGGAGATTGGAGCGGATGGACCGCAGACTAAAAACATGTGTGAGGAGTTCATTCATTCATTCTTTTCTCAGGTACTACAAGGTGGCTTTGCAGGGCTGTAGTTCACCAAGCAGCCAAGCAGCACCTAAACATAAAGCTGTGTATAATTTACAATGCCTTGCTATCAAAATCTAAAGTTCGCCTTATTCTTTAGCAGCATGGCTAAATGATGGAAAATGTTTACAACAGTGTATGCTCCACTGAGGATGCCGCCATTTCTAAATAACTGCAGATTCCAAGATCAAACAATTATACGCAAGTACAAGTTATTCTGATGTGTTATCATCTGGAAAAAGCCCCACACTGTCACCCCCAGACTGAAGGAAATTAGTTAGGATGTTCGGGGACAACCCAGGAACCACCAAAGCTTAAGCCTACCATGAAACGGAAGCTGCTGGACAATAGTCCATCATGTCCATGGTGAAGCCAGTTTTACATCGCCATGGATTTGAGAGGGTGCCGACCAAGACAGAAGCCCCTCCTACAAAACTGACACCTTCAAGCTTGACTGAAATTTGCAGTTCACATCAAATCAACAGCTAGATGGTTGAAACTTGGACACAGCTCGATATTCCAATAGGACAATGGTTCCAAACACACATATCAAAACTGGTGTTGGAATCGATAAAGCACGCTAATGTTAAATATTTAGATACTCCCCCCACTGATGTTTGGTTAAACGTTCCTCAGCAAGTTGCACTTCAATCAGATGCTTTTGGAAGCCATCAACAAGCTTCTGGCATAATTCTGAATGGATATTTGACCACTTTTCTTAGCAGTTGGTGGAGTTAACATAAATTGGTTGGTTTCCTGGCACGGACAGGCTGTTAAGCAGACAAACCTTCCGATAAGGTTGAGGTCGGGCATTGGGAAAGCTGCTCCAGAAGTTTAACCCTGTAATGACCATGAGTGGATTAGCAAAAAAAGATCCAAAACATATCCAAACCTGTGCACCCTTTTCTTGTTTATTTTTATTTATTTATATTTTTAAGTAATTAAAACTCTATGTCATTCCATCCTGGGAAAAGAGCAGTTCAAAGAATTCATTAAAAACCCCAAATTACCATAATATTCATGCCCGTGATGAGTGTATATAAACTTGTGACCATAACTGTATACAGTATTATCTGCCTCAAAGCACTGCTGAGCCTCAGAACAGCCTTACAGCAGCCAGCATGGCTGTAAACCTTTTAGTTTGACTACTGAGAGCTTTTTGTTTCACTATATGGTGATTGTCAACCTGCAGAGATGTAAAATGTGCTTGAGACAGATAATATATTACTGTGAACAGAAAGTCTTGAATGTATTTACCACCTATTTTCATCTTTTGAGTCTGTGTGGCAGCATGGTTTTGGATAGACAGCAGGTATCATGAATTGATTCAAAGCACTTTTGACCATTTTGCTAAAATGAGTTTGAAATCTTCTGTCTTAAAAGATCTGTACATTGAAGCCCTGCAACAAAACAGTAGATTGGAATCTATGTAGCTCCAGTGAGCACTGAGAAGATTTCCATTTCTCTGCCTCTCCGTAGTTAGCATGTAAAAAAGCACGGCTCAGTATTCGTCATGGTTCAGCGGAAGAAAATGGTTAATTGGGAAGTAGCAAGAAATGGGGAAAAAAGATGCCATATCTGAACCCTTTAAGGCTCTCATCACAGGTACCTACTGTGATCTCTCTTAGCTTAAAATAACCTGAGCAGCACTGCAGCAAAAGTTTAGAACTAAATTATCTTTAGAATAGCTGCTTCTCGGGGGCTTTCTTGTGCTGTCAGCACGACCGGCATCCTCCTATTTCAAAGAAGACAATCTTGGGATTTAGACCACCTGCGTGGTTAGTGCCTGCAGATCCAAGAGACATACTGCTGTGGCATCAAATGGTCATGGTCCCCATTCTGAAACATCTGGTGTGAATGTGCTGCACACGCTCCTGAATGGTTTAACCCTCGCATGAATGGTCTCAGCATGACTACTGGACGTGGGTCAGCCGTGTCAGTAAACTCTATTAAGAGGACTATTTAAAGCGGGTCAGCAGTGTGCAAGTTGTGGTAAAGCATGTAAAAATCTGTAATCAACTCCTCCTTTTTAAATCAACTGAAGGCAACATTCTTACAGTTCATTTAATCTCATTCACCTCTTAAAGGTTTGATCTGAAATGCCCCCTCTTCTGTATATCTTGTCTTTATATTTTCCTTCTGCCAGTCTTATCATTTTATCCCGCATCAGATTTTCTATACGGTTCTGTGATTTTGCATTGTATTGAGACTATTTGGTAGTAAGAGTAAGTAAAATGCTGCAGAAAAGCATGCATGCTATTATTCTGGGACTTGCTTATTGATTTTGCCCCCGCTTGACTTGGTTCTCCTGGCTAATGGCTTTGGGATGACGCTTTATGACCCTGATGTACTGAGAAAACAGATGCTCATTCTTCATTTTGTGGGACACTACCTGAATATGACTTTCATCCATGGCGTCTGAGAGGAGCTGGGAGCACAGGGGATCAGATATGACAGAATATCACACATCCTCTGCAATATGCTTACAAAATGTTTTTGAATGCTCATCTTTTTCTACTTTGTCATCCGAGCTACACTTATCTAGCATTGGGTTGTTGTGATGCCTTTATCATTTCCTCACAATAATAATAAAAAAAAAAAAACCTTCTGTCATGCACAGCTGATGAAAAAAGGCCATAAATGAAAACAAGTGATAGTCTGAAAATCTTCAACTCTGTTGTGTAACATCCTATTTATAGCATCTTGCACATTTTCTGCCACAAATAAAAAATAATAATTTGTCTCGACTTTGACTCGGAAAGATTAAGTCTTCTTGAATAAAAAGTAATGCTGTGAGTTTTCAACCGTGCTGTTGTTTTTCAGAGCTGTGGGGAGAGCAGTGCTAGTCCCCAAAGTAGAAAGAGAATCTGGGCATCTGCTGCTAATTTGCCCACAAATAGGATATATGGTGTGCTGTTTTGATGCTTTAGGTCTGTCTCTGTCAAGTAGCAGCCTCCAGGCTGAAAAATAAAGCCAACCTGAAAATGCCAAAAGCAGAACATACGCGTGTGGCTTCTGAAAGCTGGCTTCAGAAGCAAGTCAGTCCCAGTAGACTCCTATTTTGAAACACACAAATTTACAATAAGAGTACACAAATCTGTAAACTGTGACAAAACAAAAAGTTTGGTCTCTGTGTCTAATTTTCCTTGGTGGACCACTATTTTGCAGGGCCACGGCTGGGTGCAGCTGTGACTGAGCTGCTTGTTGTCTGCTAGGGTTCACTTAAGCTAATTTAAGTTACTGAACCAAAGTGTTTGTGGCGCTGGTGCCTGTTTTAACTTTCTGTGTGGTTAATTGTGCTAAGAGCCCAGCCAAGACATCTCGAATGAGCTCTAACTTTGGCAAGTATTTTTCTGTTTGTTAGTTAGCATCTTTGTAATGTGCCTATAGTCTACAGATAGTTTGTGTCTCAGTCTTGCTATCATTACTTTAAATATGATAAATATGCTCCCACCCCCCCTGCAAAAACCAAACAAACAAGAATCAGTCAAAAAGGCAAAGTTGATGCCTCAAAATGAAAGTAAACCAAATTGGGGGGGGGGGGGGGGGGGGGGCTTTCCCTCCCATTTGTGGA
>VOQJ01043389.1:30984-50466 GCA_015052665.1 Apistogramma diplotaenia
TTTTTTGCAAATAAAAAAGGCTACATTTTTTTCCCTAATCAATTCTTTTTTTTGATTGGGGGGGTTTTTTTCCCCCCCCCCCCCCGTTTACTCACTGCTGACAGTTCAAACAATAACCTTGGAGCCATATCATGGAGGATTAACTGGGCAGACACAAAATGAAGTCATATTGAGACCAGAATGAGAAGAAGCATGTAGAAACTCTCTTCGCAGTCTTCTTCAGTGCACTCTGGGGTATCTTTTCTACATCATTAGATACTAAGTCTCAATCGCTCTGCACATTCATAGAGGGATGCCATCCACTGCTACAGCCGTAATGACATCTGTTGCTATTTTTCTGCCAAGTCAGAGCTAGGCATCTTTGTCTCTTGTCTCTGCAGAAATCTCTAATGGTATCATTCCTCTGGGAGCTCGAAGATCATTTAGCTTTCATTTACTCACTGCATGAGGTGAGCTCAGCCCTGCTGGGACTCAGGCAAGAAACATAAAAGATGCACAAGACGAAGCAATTGTTGGATATCCCCTGTGATGAAATGCAGACTAATTACAAATTATATTTGTATGTTTTCATGCTTAATGGTTAACGATTCATGATCCATATTGGCTCAGGAGTGCATTAAAATATTCATTTGTTTTATGTGGGAACAGCAGAGGGAATATTTCGTTACCTGTCCAGTTTGTTGGAACACACATCCAAAAAATAGTTACATTTCAACACTTCAGGGATATTACAGGGACATACAAATACGTCATAATCCTTGTGCATAATGTACAGTGATCATTTACTCTCTAAATGACATGCAAACACATTCATACATGGCAAGCTCTTAAAGTTATAAAATATGAAGGGGTCAAAGAGGTGCGTGCAATCTTCTGCGTCCTGAAAGACGCTCTGCAGCTGTGTAGCAAATGTGACTGTGCAGTGTGCTAAGAGGAAGGACACCCAGCAAAACAGCTGTGTTTGACTTTACGGAGCCTGTGCATTAAAGATCAAACCTAAACTCTGGATGTTCTCTGCACATACACTAACACAATGTTTACTAAGAATAAACGCTGTGCACTGGAGAAGCGCAATGCCTGACTTCTTCTGAGTCACCCATGTCAGCTTGACACAGCAGCTCTCATCTGCTCAGACTAAACTCACCACCAGCCCCGCAGACTGCTTACAATCTGTTTACAAGAAGAGGTTTTCAAAGTCGGCTATCAGGCGAATGAGGAGATTTGTCCCGTAATCGTGTTGTATCTCAGAGTTTGAATGAATTCTTACTCTTTGACAGGATTATGTCTCACATGTGAGCCAATACTCTGGCTGCGAAGGCGTCATGCCAACTGCGGCAGACCTTTATCGTTGTTTTACATCAGAGACAGGATGTTGCTTTTCTTTCACTGGGCTGAATGAGAACCAGCTGCAGACATCAATGGATGCTGTTAGAATGTGTGTGTTTGTGTGTCTCATCAAGTCTTTGTGGGAAAAACCTGACCCCAATTCCTTACCAGCAAACTGCCTGGCATTTTTTTTCTTTTCCACCCCTTCTTCCTCATTATGTTTTGTTTACTCCCCTTGAAGCAGCCCGACTCCCCCTTTTCTCCTAACTCTTCCACAGACCCACTCTGACCCGGCTGCAGTGTGTGTCCCTGCATCCTACTGCTGTGTTTATCGTCGCTGCATTTGCCTGCATTCCCTTCAGAGAGAGCTTGTTTTGTTTGGAGAGGCAGAGGAAAACAGTGATGTCTATAGAACCCCCTACCAACAACCCAGATGGATCACAGAGTTTTCATGTGAACCAGAAGTATGCCACGAATGCAAAATTTAGGGGTGTTCCATTACATAAAATTGTGTGATGTGAAAACTTAATCCTCATTCATTTAGGAACACAGTGTCGTGATGGAAGCATCAAAGGCGCTGGGTATAGAAAACCACATTTGGCGCAGAGTGCAGTGGGAGCAAAGGTCAGCTCAGTCTAAGGGAAACAGACTTGTAGGTGCTGGAATTGTTTGAAGAATAACAAACTCTCCAGTAACAAAGAAAATACCTTTGCAGCAGCAGCAGCAGCAGCCAGAGTATTGCCACCTTTTTCCAGGAAAAGAACTAGCCAGAAAATATAAACAACAAAAGCCTCAAAGCACAGTCAGACATCTGCTTGCTATTGGAAATCAATACTCTCCATTTGATGGAGATACTTCCTGTTTTCAGAGCACGTGATGTAACTGTTCATCTATGCACTGAGCTCTGACATTTTCAGCTTCTGACATTTTTTTTGTCCTTGTCTTTTGTTTCTTTGAAGCACAACTTTCTGACAATCGTACCCTCCACAACAGAGGTGAGAGAAGATTGGACATAGAAGAAGAAAATGTATATGTTTGAACAAATAAAGTTCTTCCCTTCCTGCTATCAGTTTAAAACTACTACTACAAACATACTACCTGAACATACTGTATATACTGTAAAAGGCTGGTAGTTGTTTTGGCTTCTATCAAACTTGAAATTACAACCTGTTTACTTAACATGCTGTTTTTATTTAAGTGAAAATGTGCAAGTAAAGTTTGAATTATTGTGTGTTGATTTGACTTGTTAATTAACTTAATTAAATGATGTGTTACCAGTTAATATAATATAATTAAGTTGTTCCAATAATTCTGCTTTTTAGTGTCTGTGAGAGGAAATCGTTGCACAGAGTTTAGTTCAAATCCACGTGTTTTTCTTTTAGGACCTAAAGCCCTCATGTGCTGCCCTCCTGCTAAGCAGGCATGTGGACACTGGCAGGCATTTCCCCAGTGGATTTGTCTTGTATCCCCAAACTGAGAGTGTTCTGCAGCTGCAGTTGTGCAATGATATTGATTACCACTACCTATTATTGGTTTGCACCCCTCTATACTATACATAAGAGTGTCACATAAATTAGAAAGTAGGTTTAAAGCATATTTTAAAGTAACTTAACATCAGTGTTAGATGCAGATGTTTTATAATTTTTTTGAAAAGATGAACAAAAAACATCTTCAAGGCAGAACGAAGTCCATCACGGTTCTTTGAATGAAGTTTGTGAAACACTACTTTTCCAGCGATGCCATTATACTGAAATTTCCAGCAACGTAAATAGTGTGGTTTAATTAATTGGACCGAATTGAGTTGAGCTGCAAAAAATAATCCTTTACACCTGCTTTGAACACAGCTTTTGCCAACAACAGCACAAAGTAAAGATTTTAAAAAAAAAATGTGGAAAAAAAAAAGATTTTGCTCACTTCCTAAAGATCACTTTCAGCACCTGAAAAGTATCGACTTTTCCTCAAGTTGCCTTTCTGAAGTTTGTGTTTCTCAGTTGCCAGGCATATTTTTCATATTAACTGGAATACCAACAGAACTCATTTTAGTATTCAGAACCATTATCATTTTCAGGACTATTGTTAGCTGTGTGGGCTGATTTGTTGTGGGTGTGCAGTCTTGTTAACAACCTGCCGATGGCATAATATAGGAAGAAGGATGTGCTGACTTCTCTTGATTTGGAAAAAAAAACATTACATGTTTGTATTGCTTGTGTTTTTCTTGCAGATAGAATGAAACCAAAAGAGAAGATGGATTAAAGAGCTCCATTTTCAAACGTAGAATCAAATGTGCTCAATGTAGCTTTTGCATAAGAAATGATTAAAATTAGATCAGCATTAGAACAGAATCAGAGAACTAAACGTGTGTCAGATACATATGTGAACGCCCCGGATTAAAAGACCTCTGTTACAGGAAGCCCTTCCTATGCATACATGTCAGGTGCAAATGTAGCTCAGAGAAATAAATGGAAGCGGGAAAACAATTGCATAAAAAGATTAGTATTAATGCTTTCTAACAGCAATCGCCACATTTTAATTCCGTAGTGACAAATGTGACCTGTTGCCTATTTCAGCAGTTTTGCACAGCATGGTAATGGGATAATGATGCTAATGGCTGGAGTGAGAAATGTCAAACATGCTCACAGCGCACAAAATGTGAGTCAAAGGCATTTTTCCAGTGAAAAAGGGGACAGAAAGAAGGCGAACGTGATTACTGTGTCGTTTTTAACTTGTGTGTCTGTTTATCGTGATTCGCTGACAAATTCTCAGCTTGTGCAAATGAATTTACCTGCCTGAACAATATCTTTGGAACTCCAAATATGCTTGGATGCCCCTTTAACTTAAGTTTGCTCTTCTTCTTCTTCTTCTTGTAATTATTGTTATAATAAGCTTCTTATTGCCTACAATTTCTCTAAAAATACACGATGGCTTCTGCTTCATTCACAGTCAGTTCTGTATTTGCTGCAAATAAAACAGCGAATTTAACCTGCAGTTGAAGATTAATGCTAATTTATAATGACAGCATGTGAAAGTGTGGATGTCAAGTTAAAATAAAAAAAGGTTAGATAACAGCTGATTTGTGGCCAATGGCTGTCTATGGAGGCTGTGTGATGTGGTGGTATCAAAGTTGAGTTCTGGGCCAAATCATATCCTTAAAATAATTTGAGTGGCAGCCAGATTTGAATGGATTCATGCTCCATGACAGCATGTGGGCTAAATTAAAGATAGTGTGGGCCTGCAGACCATTACTTAGTTCCTATGTATGCATGTCAGATGCAAATGTAGGTTCTCTTCATCTATTATAAATCCTCTCGAATTCTCAGACATGCACTTGTAAATATGTTCCCACAAATACCGACAGTCTAAACCACGTCTGGGCCAAAGCGTTCACCTCAGAGTCCAGGCTGCCTAACACAAGTCAGATGTTTATCAGCACATCTGTTTTGCCTCCATCAAAGGACTCAAAATACACATAATAATGTCTGGATATTGTGTGTGTGTGCGCGTGTGTGTGAGAAAACTGAAAAGCTGATGGCATGAAATTTCAGTGTGCAACAAACAAACATGTACTGCATTTCTGTGAGATTCTCACCAGACTGGAACCTACTGCAGTCTGCAGAGTGCCAAATCATCTACAGCTTTTTTATATTTTCTTCTTGGAAACGACAAATGCAGTGCACATGAACATCTTTTAATTATTTTACACAACATTACAGTAACAGAAACTGTAACTGAACTCCAGACATAGCTAGCGGGCCTGTCTGCAAGACAAACTACACTCCAAATTAAGGAAAGTGAGAGCTTAAAATTCAGGGTTCGGACTGAGCCGAGGATGTGTGCGCTTACCAAGGTGGAGGGTGAGGTTAACGGAATTGGGGTGCTGGATACCATAGTACATGGACTGGCTCTGCCACCACGTGGGCTCCTCGTTCCTGTGGAAGTCTGTCAGGAGGCTCGAATTGTGACTCAAAGCTGGATCTGATGCATCACAGAGGTGGCACGAACGACTCGAGCTGGTCTGCATGCAGTAGTCCTCGGGTGGAGAACCGCACACATTTGAAGCCACCACAGTGCGACTGAAGGCAATATTCTCAAACTTGGGCATGCAGCGGCTTGGCACACCCTCATCATAGCAGGAGTCCATGGCGGCCCAAACAAGAAGGTGTATGGCGAGATGAAATGAGAGAACAAGGGCAAAGGGAAGAGCTCTCACAGAAAATGATGCATCCATGTCTATAGCACATTTACACTGTAAAATCAAACATTCACACTCATACTTTGACCCAGAGATCCATAAACATAAAGAGTCTGATTTGAGAAAACAATCCAGGAATAGGAAATAGGTCCAGTTCAAAAGTTTCTTTGTCTGCTTTTCTCTGCTGTGCCTCTGTTAGATCTCCCACATATGTTCTCCCTCTGTGGAGTGGAAGTTTATGCAGGAACTTCTCACTTCAGGAGAAGCATGCGGCAGAGGAGGGACAGGGGTGGGGGCTTGAGGATCAAACGGATCATAAAACTTCTCCATCTGCTGGTCGATGGACACACTGCACCCTGACTAGCTTTCGATTTTGAGCAGATGTGAGCAAAAGAATGTCATGTGAAAGGAAAACAGATTCTGCAACAGCCATTTAAATATTGCAGCAGTGATGCTATTCCACCACCGAGTGAAAAATGCACTTGGCAGGTGGCCTCACAGCAGGGCATTCTGATAAATGCTGACTGCAGTGATTCACAGTGGAAGACTGAAGGTGCTGAAACTGTCTGGAAAATTTCTTCAGGCCTGGGTCATCTTCATAAATGGATGTTGCTCAGGGGAGTTCTGTGACCTAAAGGGGCAATTTATTTTTAAAAAAATGGAGGAGTGAAAGAGCTACACTGCTTTTTCAGCGGGATCCACTCGAGACCAAGCCATTATGAAATGTGAAAAGTGGTTTGCATATCCTTGTAATTCATACTAGCTGCTTGGGCTCCTATAAAACATCAATCAGTGTTTGATTTCACTCAAGCATCAACCTCCAGCGCTGCAAAAATGAAGCTGATAACTCAACCAGCTCTAATGTCTCACCCAAATGAAGGCACGTAAACCAAGATGCTAATATCCCAAACTTTAGCATGAAATAACAGTGATCACAGCAGTGGGTGACATCAGTCACTCTGAACAGTTTGGATCACTAACTAATCACAGTCATCCCACATACAGCTAAGTAAAGGATGCAGTAACTCAGTCAAATGAACAAATCAGGCCTGCCACAGTCCATTATCCAAATCTTCTTTGTTACATTAGCATGTAGCTTGCTATCTCAGAGCTTGTTATTATTTTCAGAAATAAAGGGGATTTTGAACAAGCAAACACAATGGGGTAAGGTCGGACTTGTGTGAACAGTCTACATCCCAAAAGGTAATAGATAATGTTTGATGTTTTGGATTTTAAGACTAACTTGTCCAAATGAAGTACAAAGACAACATGAGGGCCTAGCGAATAGTTAAAAAAATACAAACCTTTTTTGTGCACCTGAAGATCTGTGAGAACATGAACCTGTCCTCCTTTAAAAAAATGACCCCATAGATCGTTTGACGTGTTTTTACGACCAATACCTGCATCTTAAAATTAACGTGTTCAGTTTTCTGTTCAGTAAATTCAGAAGAAATGTGTGAATATGGATTTTCCCAGATTTCTGAAGTGACTATGGGAACTAAATGCAGGGGAAGCTTTACACAACATGCTAAAGGATACTTTGGCTTTGTTTAAATGCCTTGTCACAATATCCAGTTGCATTGTCACCTGCCACCTGCAGGGGTGCTCATTTGTTCCCCTATGACTTATGTAGGTCGTAGGGGGACAAATAACTGACAGTGTCGTTCAGGCTGAAAGACGTGTTGTGTTAAAAAGAGTGTAGAAAAGACAAAGGCAGAGATGACCTTGACAGATACTGAGTGGAATATTCATTTCCAAGTTCAAAAGGCACAGATTTGTTTGTGAGTTAGGCAAATGGAGAGATTGTGTTAAATCTAAAAATCTGTGGAGCTCAACATAACAATGTGAAGGCCACTGTATGGTGATAATGCTCCTGAGTGAATATGTGCAAAACTCTACACATACCTATGTGTAAATTGCAATTCCAATCACTGGTTGTACTTGGCCTCAACCTAACCAACAGTTCTCCTCAACTGCTCCATCACATTTGTCTAAGCTAAATTTCTACAGCATCTAATTTTAGTCACATGTAGTATATAATACATGATGAACTATATAAAGTATATATATATATATACATATACATATACATATACATATACATATACATATACATATACATATATATTTCAGTGCACATTAAAAGAGAACAGATGTGGAGAACCTGGGATAAAAATTCTTCTCAGGTGAAGCTGCCAATGCGTGAGAAAATTTCAAAATAAACTCTGCAGAGCCCGCTCTCCATCATGCTAACCAGTGCCTTAAATGGGAATGGCCAACAACCCACAAATGACAAGTGCAACAAGTGTTTGTGGAGAGACGCAACCAAGTAACGTGTAATGGCGTATCCTCTACTCGAATCCTCTTTCTGTCAATGACTTTTCCAATTCTGAATTCCATTTGAAGTGTGGAACAATCATCTGGAAGCCAGTGAAGAATTAAAGTGACACAACTGTTAAAAATCATGAAAGGATAAATGTTGACATGGGAGTCTTTGAAATCAAGAAGAAGATGGATAAAAAGACAACAAAAGAAAACCGCCATTAGCATGAAACGGAGAGGGACAGGTAGCGTCTACAGATGTGTTTAGATTCAGTACATTTATGATCCCTGTGGAATTTATAGCAAAGTCTCTCCCAGCTCGTTGTGATTGCCTTGATTTACCGAGGCTCTGTCAGTACCCAGGCGAGGACATTGTAAAAGGGACCACATCAATTTGCAGTGAAATCCTCCGCTGGATTTGGAAGAGTATAAGGCTGGCTTCAGATCTGCTCGAATTCATGTGGCTCAGCCATGTAATGGAGAAACGAGTGCTTCTGCAAACAGACTTTAAATTCATTTAGTTATTAGTATTGTTCACCAACGCTGATGAGTATGCTAAAAGAAAACTTTTCCATGGGATACGAGCATACATGTGCAGCGAGCGCATCATCTGAACCAAGCAAAAAAGGGAGATGTGGGAAATGAGAGCTGTGTTTTTAATTCACCACATTCGGTAAGCTTGAGAACAAGTCTCTTAAAATCAATCAACACCAGAGTCTCATTCTGGACTTCAAAAATTGCGGCGAGAATCTGAGTTGGCTGAACAAACTCAGCGTGTGGCCTGCACAAACTTAGTGGAAAGTCTGCAGAGTACCTGAGGGAACACTATTGTCTGGGACCCCCTGCTGTTTTTAACCATTCAGACAAGTCTTCCTCAAGCTTTCCTGTGACACAGGGAAGAAAGACAGACCACGCGTACAGCACGCAAAACTCCACTTGTCGCTATCACTCTGCTGACTTCATTCAAACAATTTCTGTTTGAGAGCTCCATGTCAATTACAAGCGGCAGGATGCAAATACAGTACATTGTGTACACATCCTTTATGACTTTTTTTTTTCCTGAGTCAATGTGACAGCTGCATCACCGCTTTAGAAAACACTCTTGTCACTTCCATTTCGGTGGCAAAAAGACAGATATCGCAGTGTCAGTGATGTAAACTGACACATCTGGATGGCTCGGATGAGTTTTGGCTGTCATCTGTGTGTATCGGATGCTTTTTCAGATCCATGGCTAAACCACTGATTGGCCAAAGCGTTAGAATGTCACCAGACAGTCCAAACCTTTCTGAAAGTGAAATTGGACAGACTGAATTTCAAATGGCATTTATATTTAACGGGATTATTGTAATACCGTTTGAACTACTGACGGATTTCTTCTCATCTCTTTGTTACATCTGCTTTAACTCCTTGTGTTTTTGCCAATGCTTTCCCTCATCCCATGTAATACAGTACTTCAAATTCCACTTTGCCCTCCTACATTATCTACTCCTATTCTCTGTGCATCATTCTCACCTCCTCCTCTCTCACCGCCACAGATCCTTTAGCCCCCACCTGCCACCTACCTCTTTCATGCTGCAGATTGGTGCAGCTGGCTGTCATGATGTGAGGCTTGTTGCACCGACACTAGCAGGTATGGCCTCCTTTTTATGATGACACAATGTTGTAGTGAT
This sequence comes from Apistogramma diplotaenia, assembly GCA_015052665.1. NCBI lineage: Eukaryota > Metazoa > Chordata > Actinopteri > Cichliformes > Cichlidae > Apistogramma > Apistogramma diplotaenia. The sequence continues at coordinate 40,492 of VOQJ01043389.1, forward strand.
GAGTTACGCTTTCAAACAGTGATTTGATGTCACAGCTGTCAGCGCTTCACTTAGCAATGCAGGAGCTGGCTGCCACATCCCCGCGGGGAATGCGTTATCTGAAAAACTAATGAGCGCTGCACATCCGCCACATCGTCACAAAAAATTTTCTGACATTACACGCGTTTAAGAAAGTCCTTTCCCACCTGACAAAAACACATTACCTTTGCAGTATACATAACAGCTCTGTTTATACAGCATGGTGTTTGGTTAACAATACTGTGACCCATGCAGCTACATATAATATGGGATATTGAGCTTAATGTCCTGTTTTGCACAATAAATTTTTTCCCACATATTTTTCCAACATGATTAATGATCTTTTCTGTAGCACATTTTAGCACCATGATGGATCATTACACCACAAATAGCAGCAAATATTAATATACAGTGAGTGGAGCAAATTAAAGAAAAAGAGAAACAACATAAACTGTCGTAGAAATGTGCTGCGTGCAACTATAGCATTTCACATTTGACAACTTAGCAGTCGTAGTTTATTAATCCCCCGCGCTTGTAATACTGGGCAGAAACCCTGCATAGGAAAAAAGTCCAGAACAACTTTGCACTGATTTAGCTTTAATGTAGATATTGATAGTACATTCAAAATGCTTTGGACAGAACTTATCTTTTTCTGTTAAAATTGCAAACCTCATTTCTAACTAAATGTCTATTTAGCTGCAGCGTCACCTCTGCTCAGCTGGATCCTACAAATCATGCTGCAAGGCACTTTGAGAAAAATTGACTTTTACTATTTACTGTCAAGACATTGTTAGATAACCGTCTTCTATTATCCAATCATGCCAGCATTCATAGAACCAGATCTGCTACAATAATTCTTGTAAATATTTCTGAGATGCACTCAGAGTTTGGTCAGGCTTTATTCTACTGTGTGCGTGGAGGGAGCGGTAAAATGCAAAGCTCCCCTTCTTTCATGCTGTACAATCTGTTCTAAATAGAACTTGCTGCTTTTTTAAATTCTAAAATCCCAGATTGAAAGCATTACAGACACTGCTTGTACAGGCTGTATGGAAAATGAATTGATTTTGTATCATGTTTTTCTCTTTGACCTCTCAAATGCTGTAAACAATAAAGCCATATTTATATATAAGTTCATACTGCACACCAATAAAAAAAACACAAACAATAAGCTAAATATATAAATAATGATTTTGCAGGAGCCAGGGAACAATGACCGGAGACCTGCTCTAACTCCTGAAGGATTGATTTCTTTTGTCTTACTATTGCCCTTGAGTGGCTTTTATGTGTGATATTATACTCATATTATTCTGGTATTTTTATTCAAGTACATAATGAATAAATCAGCAGTTAAATAATGGTTTTTGTTTGTTTTTGCCATGAAAAATAAAGGAATGTTACAAACAGTAATGTGAATCAAAAACATGCTGCCAGAGTAAACAGTGACAACCATCTTTAATAGCCACTCTCAGCCAAATCATCAAATAATATGCTGATAGATTTATTGCATAAACATGACTTCAGAGTAGAAAACACTTCTTCTCATGGGTAGTCCAGGGGATAAAACACACTGTTGCAACTGTATATAAAAGATGTAAGTAGCTATAAAACCTTACCCATACTGTAGGTTTGTAAAACCTTTACAGAAGTCTTGATTTTGGCTGGTTTTTTTTGGACTCCAAAAATTTTCTTTTTTAATGATGTGATGGCACAGTAGGTTTCAGCTGACGCTAAGAAGTTTAGCTAGTTCAGACCCATTGGATAGACTATCTGTACACTAACCTGCAGAGTAAGCCATAGTATTAAAACACCGCAGAGAGGTCGGGCAATTGAATCAACTGATGTGACATTTAGTAGACAGCTACCAGCTAGAACAGAGTGTGTTGGTATCTACATGTCACTCAAAGTCATCACACCCGTAATCAGGGGTTAAACGCTGTTATGGCACTTTCAGATGGGAAATTAACTCTTGTTAATCTTAATGTTCTGCCTTTCAGACTCTATCATGCAACCTGCCTCCCCTGATTTCGGCCCCCATCCAAGCCTCGATCCCCATCTTCTCAAACCACCAGCAATTGATGACACAAACTGGGCTCCTTTCATAATTCCTATCACCACTGTGATTCTGTTCTGTAATGATGGGTCATTGGAGTCTAATCACCAAATAGCTTAATTTAATTCTGTATCTCAATAAATCATGCTCAGTTCTTCCAAACGATCTCTCCTTATTGATCTACTGTTGTGTATTTGTCAACATGTCCTTCAAACATAATGTAACCATTCGTCGTAATCAAAACGTACGCATCCGTCATTTCTACAAGGCCGAAATACGATCTACAGTATACTGTATTTACGTTTCAAAATGCAATATTTGCGTTTCCAAGTGACTGCGTCTACTTCCGCCTTCGCGTGTCGTATCCGGAAGTGGGTCAGCGTATGTTGGACGTGGGTCTTCATGGCCTTATTCCACTACATTTTCAGCTCTTTTAACCTCCTATGTTCGTTTCTCTGTGGTTAGGGTTAGGGGTACATATTTTCGTCTTTTTCTGCGGTTTGCCAGACAAAACCGAAAACGTTATTTACACGCACTTTCATCCACGACCGCTAGATGTCGCTTTTTTATACCTTCAAACAATGTAAATATTACGTTACGTTTTCACTCTGAGGACAGGCTCTGTTCTTAAGTGTCAACAGCAGCAACAAAATAGAGCATTGTGCTCTATGCTCTATGCATGAATGGATCTACTTTGCTAAGTAGCAAAAAAAAAAATCTTGATTTTCCTTGTTTTTCTATGCTTTTCTGACTTTTCCAACTCACTCATTTCAGGAGTTATGCTACTCCCAGCTCTGATATCCAACTTCCACAGCAGATAGACTGTGATGCTTTCATAGCACACATGTAAGATTGCAGTTGTGGTACTTTAGCAGTTAGCTGGCACTACAGAAGCAACTTTTTCTTAAGTAAATTTTCAGGCAGCTCAGTAAATATGACCAAAAACACAAAATGTTTCAGTGCAGGTTGTCACAAGATGTATCTGCTAGCTAAATAAATTTGTGGTATTGTGGGGAAGTTTACAATAATGCACTTCATGTTGCACTGGTACAGAGCTGACATGGTGTTCATGGTCAATGTTCGGATACATCAAGTATAACTGACACAAAGATATCAATCAGATTCTCTCCCTGAATTCTACATTTTATACTAGCTTTATGGCATCCAGGGGTTGGGGAATTAGCCATGGAGCTTATGAAGCAGCTTCTTTAAGTGAATATCAGAGTAGCATCACAGCTCAGCAGATCACAGCCTCACCAACCAACTCATTATGTAACTTATTTCTAAGTAATTTTTCCCCACCCAGCACTGTTACCCCACCTGCCCCTAAAAACGATAACTTTAATCCTTAACAGAATTTAAATGGATGTTACTTTAAAAAAAACACACATTCCACACCATTGTTAAGAGTGAATAATCTACAGAGACCAAACTGGTTCATTTAACAGGCTGGAAACATGTTTATGTCTGCTTTAAAGTTGACCATTTTAACATGGAGGTCTGTGGGGACTGATTTGCTGAGGTCAGCTTAAAGTAGCTATTTGAGAAACTGCAGTTTGTGGCACTTTCAGTGTTGGCATCATTTTTCACTTGTGGAGAATGCTGCTTGTTCACAATTTTGGCGCTTAGAACTCTGCTGAGATTTAAATGACACAAACTGATAATTCAAATCAGAAAAGAAAAAAACCCCACAGAGTAATGATTTGGAAAACTTCTAGTTGATTTATAGAGGGGTGGGATGAGTTGTTAAATACTGCAATCATTTCAGACAGTCTTTAACGATAAGCATCTGCAGTGTTGCACTCAGTTGTTCACATGAAAAGTGTCAGACAGAGACCTGCAGGGAGAAATTCAAACCCTGGCTCCTTCTCACATCTGCACAGGGACCCACCCAATCACAACACGGAGCAGAACTGTTGGATCTCGACAGTGGAGGGCTGAGGGGTTTCTAAATCTGTTCAGCCATCTGAAGCACACTTTTCTCATTAATACAGCAAAACAAAAGAACGGAAAGAAGGAAAAACAAGTGGAAAAAAGTTTGAAAAGATTGAATTTTATCTGGCTAATTTGGTTTCAGGGTTGTAAATTTGCTAATGCTGGCTCACCGTGGCTGCCAGGAATTATAATCACCTGCACTTTTAATACTTTACCTAAAAAGGTCTGTTGGGGGTAAGGTGAGAAACAGGAAGTGTAATACTGACAGGACATCAATAACTCAGGCGAGGAAAGTCCTATACATTTTGTATCTCTGTAAGATTCTTCAAAATGTTGAATGTCTGCTTAACTGAAAATTACGAACTTTAGGGGCAATTTTTCAACTTCAAACTCTCATATAAAATGTGTTTGGCGTTACAGCGCAGGGACACGGAGCAGAACAAAGAGAATGGTTTTGAAATTGTGCTCTGAACTCGTTACAAACTTTAATAAGCTCTGCAAGCCTTATAATGTGGCACTTTGGAGCAGGGTTGCCATTAATGGAAGAACTTTTTTTCTTTGATTTAAGGGGCCCAGAGTTAAATACAGGCCCTGCAACAAACCAGGGATTGCAGCTCTTTATTGTGAGCTGTTCTTAAGCTGCTGTCAGAGGCCCAGAATTTACACCTCTGCACCTGCTATTACTGTACATTCCTCTGAGATCCCTTCTGTTATTGTAATATCGTAAACATTCAGTTTTAGAGCGCACAGCAGCAAAGGCCACGTTTTCTTATGCCGGTGTCCACCCATCTTCTTGAAAGCAACAGCGTTTTCTTCCGAACAACTGTGGATTCGGTAATTAGTTGACTGTTGATTAAAAAGGGCTTTAGAGAGAAAGAAGAGATCTGGCAATTACCCACCATATTAATCCCCTTCAATGGCTTCATTAGAATGCTCCACGCACCCTGGCTTCAAGTTTTACATTTAAATTTGACTCTTAAATTTTTACACTGCAATTTGCACTTTTAATTTGCTCCTCCCATAATTGGACAGAGCTGTTTTGTGCTTGAGTTGCTTTGTAAGTGGAACCAATGTTCTGCCCTCCCATTTGCCTGACTGACTACGGGGCCCCCAAGGTTTGGAAAAGAAGAAGGGGCCAACAAGTTTTTATTTTTTTCTTCATGTTTTTAGTTTCTTTCACTCCCTCACTGCTACTGCAGCTCCACATGAAACTGATCAAAGGCTGAAAAATGATTGGTGTATCTGCTACACACAGTGTGCTACAAATTCTTTAAATAATTTGTGCTTGATATGACTTTGCTTTATTAAAAATATGCTGAAACCTTGGTTTGCAGTGAGTATAGGAAAACTGTGATGGCAAATTTTATACATTCATCATTCTGCAAAGTGAAGATCAAACCTCTGCACGAGGAAACAATAAATTCCAATTTTAAATGGGTGCGAGTAACTTTATAATAGATATAAGCTGTAGTGATAGCGATCGCAATCAGGATTTTGGCTTCCCACAAATAAATAACCATGATATTGCAATATTAAAGTAAAAGCAAAGCACAAGCCTGCGTATGCCAATCACAGCTGCTCCCTGTGCTGCACAGCATGAAGTTTTGTGGACGCAGTCATCAAAGATCTGTGCCCAGTAAACATTGTGAGGAATAAAGGCTTCAGGAAAATGGTGAGCATGCTGGACAAGAGAGATGTTATCTCCTAGCACAGTTATTTTAAGTGGAAAAACCTGTGCTGCATGCAAAAAGGTCACAAGGGAAACGGGGATCTCACAGCTGTCAAGTACTTTGCTAGGAGTTTTAGTCACATCCATCATACAGGTTCAGTGAATGGAGTGGAAGACTTTATATTTTAGGAAACGCACTTAGACCAGGTGAATAACTTCTTATTTTTAATTATCAGGAATATCAAGCAGCTTGTGTACAGCTTTTTTCTAAGAGAAGAAAAAATGTATTCTGTAAGTTTCCCACTGAATTTACAGTTGTACAAATTTTAAGAACGTGAACGAGCTGTTTAATTTACACGCAGTGCAATAAAATCCTTTTTGTCACTAAAAATCAATCATGTACTGTAATCATGACTAATAATCCTGATCTCAACACTGATCAAAAAAAGATCATGGCAATTATGATTATGGCCATAATTGTGCAGCCCTGCTATATACCCATTAAAATAATAAAAAAATCTCTACATGTCTCCATCCAATCAGTCTGTGATTATACATTAAACACTTGTTTTTACCACAAAGAGTGTTCAGCTTAATGTCTGTTTAGGAGTTTGTTTGTGATCTGTCTCAGTAGTTAGGAAAAGGGGCTTTTAGCCTTGAAATTACTTTTGTCATGTTTGAGACTGATCTTCTGACCCACATGCAGACCACACAAGGGGGAACTTTAGATTAAAAGAGATTCATTTCTTTCCCAACACAAAATACAAGGGAGCGCAGGTCCAGGAGGGAAAAGGGGAGGGGAGCAACCAGGGACTCAGAGGAGGGTGAGCTCAACGTATTAGAAATCTGGCAAACTTCAGGGAAATAAATGTTCTTACTTCAAGGTGTGGTTGAAGCTGGGGAGAAGGTGAAATGAGGTACCTAGGGTGGATGGCTGGTGAGTGAGGGCAGAGGGTGGAGGCTGAAGCTGCGGCGGAGGGCGGACAGGAATTTCAGACGGATGGAGGTGAAGGGGCTGCCAGCGGGGGTTCTCCAGAGGTAAGTGGATGGCTGGTGGATGACTGTGGTTTAGGCCTTTGGCGGCTGGAGAGCAGAGGGCACCGGTAGATCCAGGATTCTTAACCATAAGGTTATCTTCCCAAAGTCAACTGAGGGATTCTGAGGAAAAGGCACAAAAGTTACTAGAGGCTCTGGAGTGAATTCACAAGAGACGACTAACGATGGCTGTCATGTACCAAAACTGGCTAAGACTCTGGCACTGATGTGTCGACCGCTCCCTCCTTAAATACACCTCCTGATGATGAATGCGCTGCAGGTGCACAGCGCCGGCAGCCCAGACACGCCCTCCAGATGGAACCCGCCTCCAGGCGCCCTCTGGTGGAGAAGAAAAGGGACACACCAACCACCCACACCCTGGTCCCCAGCAACTTTCAGCAGACCAATCTGCAAAAAAGATCATGGCTCATTGACTGGTGAGGCTAAAAGGAGCAAAAAGGGAAAGTTATGCAGTCTTTTGAGCGTGTGAACACTACTGTTTTTTGTGTGTAGCTACTCGATTTAAATATACAAAATGGGGAACAGGGCCTAGGTTATGGCAAGTGTGATGATACTGGAGGTTTCAGGGAAACTGCTAAAGTTGAAGGCATCAGTGATGGTCTAAAGACTCGGCCTTAAGGGAGAGGCATTTTTTGCACATTCTGTTTCCTTGCATTTCTCATTGTTTACGAATGGAAATCCATCCATCCATCCATCCATCCATCCATCCATCCATCCATCCATCCATCCATCCATCCATCCATCCATCCATCCATCCATCCATCCATCCATCCATCCATCCATCCATCCAAAAAAATTTTTAAAGTTAAACTATTATCACGTGATTTAAGATGGTTTTTAGATTGCATTTCCTCTCTGCAGTGTTTATTTGCACGCACCTAAAGTGTACTCAAATGTGATTCATCAACAGAACTGGAACTACAAGCAGAAAGCTTCAAGCGTAAATGGATGAAAGCATTACGTCGTATCTGGTGAGGGACCCTCTATTTCCTTTACTTGGATGAATTGAGGTCTAGACTTGAGCTACAACAGTGTTTTTTTTGTGTGTGCAATGCATCTTGTGTTGGAAATAATAGACTTGATTCCAAATGTTCAAACATTTCCGCAATATACCTTCTTACTTAGAGGGTACTCCATCATTGTGATAACAAGTTATCTTGTGCCATTATTACTGATATGTGCATGCCTGCATGCACGGAGTAATAAATGGGTAAATAGTGGGGCTTTCCACCTTGTTATAATAAATCCAATATATTTTGACTTCTTGATGAATTTGACAGCATATGTACTGGGATTTCCCAGGAGACAGAGCAAAAACGCAAAACCAATTATCAACCAGTCCCTACCTTAAGAAACAGGGTGTGCATGTAGTGACAGATAAACAAGATTCATTCATGCTGAAAAGACAGATCCAGGGTTGTTCTGAAGTGTTTCATACACCACATATTGGATATTTTTAAAAGTGCCATTACCTTTATCTTTCTTTTTTATCATCATCATCATTCATTTTTATATTATATTTTTGTTACTAACTACCTGCATACTGTATTCATACACACACTTATAAACACACATGCAGGCATTAATTTAATGGCTATTCCAGCTTAGATGAATAGAAAAGGGGAATGTGCCTGCTTATGTTCAGGCTTTGCAAATTTGACCTCAGTGCTATGTGACTCGTTGACGCCCACACGTGCATCTAGACACACACCATTGCGCACACCTTAACTCCATTTTTTGCCCATTTTCACCTTAACTTCCCCTCTCTTATTATATCCACATCCATGCTACCAAGCACACACACACACACACACACACGTGAATACAAACACACAAAGCACAAGGTTATACAACAGACTGCACCTTAAGGCCAACAGTTACTGCATAATGGAGTTTGTAATGTATCCATTGGCTGCTCTGCTCATTTAAAAGTCAAGGGGAGACAGGAAACAGTTTGGGAGGAGGTGAGGTTACTGAAAGGCTAGAGGCTACCGAGTGAAAATTGCAACTCAAGGGAATTGAAAGAGACGGTACTATCTCAAGAAATGACACCATAAGTTGTTTTTCTTTCACAGCCTAGTACAGTTCAGTTTGAAAATAAAGCGACCTCTAGAGGCTGTACTTAAAAAAAAAAAGGTGTCATTACTTTCAGGCAGGTCAGAACTCAGTAGCTGAGTAAGTCAGAAAATAAAGTTGATCTTTGCATAACCCCACTGTGCACCATTTCCAAATAACCTGAATTTCTTTTGAAAGTGTTTGTGTCATCCTTCTCTTCCTGCATCTTAAAGCTTTTTCATAACATCTTATATGTTATTTCAGGAATGCTCACATGAGTTGCAGGTGCAAGCAGCAACATTAAAGGAGGAGAATGTGCATGTGTAAACAAGGCCAGTGAGGTGCACTGAATAATGTGAAGACTTTACTGAGTCTATCCAGGCCAATGTTGTTTTCACTATTTTATTTTTAGCACCACTGGTATTATTATGACACAAAATGCAGAAAACGAGAGGAGAAAATGCAAAATACATTTTGATCGTGGCTTTATTCAAATGGCCGACCTTCCACTAAGACTGCACGAGCTATCAGCCTAAATATTATAGTGGTCCGGCGCTTAGAGGCATAAATTAAAGCACTAAAATGACCTAAATGCTTATTTATATCTGAGCAATGCAAAGTAATTATCATTTCAAAGTAAGAAGCACGGGATTATCGGGTAACATTAGTTTTACTGTCCAGGCTGTTGTTATTCCTTTTCATGTGTTGACATGCACCCTCTGATTCCTATGGGCCTAGTTTATAATGACATTACAGCAGCAGCCATTTGTCAGCTAATGGTTTTCCTTATTGACCTCTCTAAGCCTTATCTCAGTGTGGTGGCTGTGATCACTCCCGAGGCTAAGGGCTGTGGCGTCCAGTTGCTAATTTTCTTCTTTTGCTCAGATAACTGCCTCATTTTTCTCATCCCTTCTTCCTGAAATTTTGCTCTGCATGGGTGACCTGACAGGATTTAGTCTGCACCAATCTCCAGTTTCTCCTTCCTTCTCATCCTGCTTAGTCAGAGAAGATGTGTGTTTGGTTACGTGTGGAGTGTGTCTGTCTGAGCGTGCATGTGTTGTGTTGCAGTGCAGTGCATTTTGGAGGTGCTCTGTATGTGTGCGTGTCTGTGTTTGTGTGTGTGATGAATAGCTCCGAAGTGATAATGCATGCAGATGTTCCTGCTTGCTGGTGTAATTGCACTACATGTGTC
>VOQJ01043394.1:0-11748 GCA_015052665.1 Apistogramma diplotaenia
GTTTCCTCTTCACAATGGGGGTGTAGATGGGGTAGAGAATCACCAGGTTATGGTCTGAGTGGCCAAGCGGGGGGAGGGGTGATTAGCTGTAAGGCTCCTTGGTGTTGGCAAACAGCAGGTCCAAAGTGTTACTGTTCCTTGTGTGGCAATCAACATAGTGGCTGAAGTTAGTGAGAGAGGAAGATGGAGAGGCATGGTTGAAGTCTCCAGAGATTATAATCCACGACTGTGGATGTGCCATCTGTAACTGAGAGACGGTGGTGTGAACCCATGAGAACAGATGGAATGCTCGGTTTGTTCCGTCTCCTCCTCTCCCGGTACTTTGCTCCAGCTCTGCATCCTCTCCTCCGACGCCTTAATTTCCTCGGAATGTCGGGTCGCTGCTCCGGGGGGTACTGTCCTGTTGCGCAGTGCTAACAGCTGATCCCGGCTGTAAACAATGGAGTGGCTCACAGGTTCTCAAGATGAAGTAGTGAAAAGTCCCAAAAAGAGTAGAAGGAATACTTTACTACTTTAACGAGACTTTGCAGATCCATTGCGCTTTAGGTATCCAATGAGATAACGAGACAGAGAGTTGTAAAGAAAAACGTTAAACATAAAGAAAAACACAAAATTAGGGAAATAAACTTGGAGCTGCGGTAACAGGCTGTCTACTGTGGCGCCATCTTGAAAAAAAACGAACAAAAAAAAAAAAACCATACAACCATACAGTATGAGGCCTATATTTTAATATAATGTTGACCTTTTTTATTGATTTTTTTATTGTATACACTGTGGCTCAGTAAACGGTAAATTCATTAATAATGGACTGTGATATATCAGGGTTATTATAGTTTTGATTTTACATTATAGTTTAATTTTATTTAATTTGAATGTTTTTTTTATATAGTTTTAATTTGTTTTCAGAGTAGTTTTACTCAATTTTATTAGTTTTTATTTTTGCTTTTAATTTTTCATTGTCAGGTGCAAGATTCAAGGTGTAAGAGTGACTGTTGTGTAATAAAAACTCAACAAAAGATACAGTTTAAAGAATTGTGTTCAACAACCAACTGTTCACAAGACAGCAGTATTAGTGCTAAATGTGTGTATTATTAAGAACACATGAACATCAGCAGGGAGGAAGAAAAACATGAAACTCCAAAACTCAATAAACTCTACAATAAACTCCAGCGTCAGTGCAGTTTGAACAGCTCCTACATGTGGTGTGTAACATCAGAACGCAGCGAATGTTTGACAGAAACAAACTGAACTCTTTGAAGGAATCAAAGATCCAGCTGATGTTCTCCACCACATGATGCAGCTTCTCTGCTGGAGCTGCTCACAGAGCTAGCTCGGTTACTTTGAGATATTCGCTAATTAGACTTCAGCACGGGGTCTTTGCGGCCTCTGTACACAACCTCCAAATGTGTGAGCTGGATTATGTGTGTTAATTACCTAGTGGTCGTGTGCCAGTCTTTTATTTGCGGTGCCAGTGGGACTTTTCCCCCACTTTGGGTTTCTGTAGCCGCCTTGTGAGCAGGTGGACTTTGATGTTGTTGTTTTTTTCTGCTTGAGAAGAGTTCTGCACATTTTTTCATCATCCATAACAAGATACTGGATTTTATTTTAGATTCTGTCTCTCACAGTTGAAGTGTACCTACGATAAAAATTACAGAGCTCTCCATTCCTTGTAGGTGGGAGAACTTGTAAAATTGACAGTGTATCAAATACTTTTTTCTGTGCTCCTTTTAAATATTTTCTTTTCTTGAAAGATATGACACACACACACATACTGTAGATACATAAATTAAAAAAAAGATTAAAATATATACAAGGACATATAGTACAATAATATGTGTGTGTATGTGTGTGTGAATGGGTGAGTGTGTGTAAGAACAAGATAGAAATACACAGAAAAGTAATAAAAATTCAACAGCAAGCACATAGCAAGCACACAATCTTTTAAATAAATATCTATTAATAAATAATGCAACTGTATTGCATATAGGTTATATTGCATAAGGGGAAAGGCATTTGCACAGTTTCCTTTTTGTTGCTCTATGATTGCTTTACGGGATGAACGAGCTGGTGAGTTTTTGTGATAAAAACTGTTGTTCACTCTGGTTCTGCATTTCTGGGACCTGAACTGTTGATAACAGACGGTTAAAGTGTTTCTTATACGATTACTTGATTAATCGATGGAATAATCAATAGAAAACACTCGATTACTAAAATAATCACTAGCCGCCGTAGTTCCTTGTCACATGTGCTGTGTTCAGTTTTGCTTACCTTGTACTGTAAGTGCCATTTTGTTCACCTGTACCTCATCCTGCCCAGCTGTCTCTCTTTCCCCGATTACCTAGTGTGTGTGTTTTTCTTTCTTCTGCTACTGATGGAGTAGCATGCTTTCGTTCTCTCTCCCTCCCTCCCCCTGCCTATCCGCTTGCTGAAGTGCTCTCTCCACGGTCGCCCGAAACTAAACGAAATGGATTTAGCAGTCTGGGTGCTACTGATCTAATCTTCTTCACGATGAGGTCAGGGGAAGGGAGACCTGCCTGTCCCGGTGGTACGGACCCTGTCGGATACGTCTACGACTCTTGGGGCGAGTGCAGACCACTGTGTCTGGCTGCTCTGTTGGTCGAGGATGTGGAGGAGGTTTATCTATTGGCCATTAGGGTAGTGGGTTTTCTTCTGTTTGGGCTTGGAGGATACCTGAATACAAGAAGAGCTGTGGTGGTCTTTGCAGACACGTACAGACTCAGAACCAACTCCTGCTGGACTTAAGCTGTAAGCTGGATGCTCGCAGCCAGGTGAACGTGTGTGCAGTTGGAGTGGACCTGGAGAGAAAGTTCGTGTCTGCTTAGAAAATGAGCGGTAACCAGAATTCGGCTTTTTCATTTGGATTTACTGTCTGTCCCAGTGAACTCAAGGCTGCTGAGAAAAAAACAACTGCAGTCCACCTGTCCTCTGTGTCGCCCTGTTGTCTTGTTGTTTGTGTATTTGGTGGGTGTTCTGAAACTGTAATTTCCCCTTGTGGGATCAATAAAGTATTCTATTTATCTATTTTAGGTCTCAGTGTTGTTTAGCTCTGTTGTGTCATCATAAGTCCTCTGTACTTGTGTTCCTCTTTCTATTTTATTTCCTTTTGTTCTCAAGGCGTTTTGTATTTTTGTATTTTAGCACAACACGCTGGGAACAGACTACTGGGAAGTGAACAAATAAGACACATCACAGCCTGGACACATGAGGAAGCAAGTACACAGGGGGAACCTGAACATGACTAAACAGAAACCTAAACATCCTAAACCTGGTCTCTCGTCTCGTGTTTAGTTTCTTTTCCTAAGACATGAGAAACAAAACACACAGGAACACCAATAAAACAGGAGGACATAGAAATCAAAACAAATCATAGCTTAGAAGAAAAAAAAACATAATTCCCAGTTGCCAGTGCTGTGACCAGTCTGTGTCTCTGTCCCGTGTCTGTTTGTTTCCTGTTTACTTTTAGTCTCTGTCTCGTCTGTTTTGTATTTGCTTTACTTCCTGTTCTTGTATTGTTTAATTTTCCCCAGCCGTGTGTCCCCCTGCTCCCGATCCCCTCGTTATCCTGTGTTTGTATTGAAGTCTGTGTCTCCTCTTTGTCATGTTGTCATCGATGACCCATGTGTCACCCAGCAAGGAAATTATCTGGCTCTTTATGTGCTAGATGTTCACCAGCAAACCTCAGATGAAATGAGCTTTTGGAGGCATTTCTCAAAAAGCAGAATCGTACACAGCTGGCACCTTTCACATTGATGTTATATAATAAAATACCAAACAGTCACTTTGATTATAATCCTTAAGATTTTCCTGATACATTGCAGGAGCTTTTCATAACAAATATTTTCTCTCTTCATGGCTGCTGTGTTTACAGTAAGTCTGCCCAGTGAAAGAACTAACACTTGAACTGGCATGTTTACAACATGTACGATCCAGTGAGACTGTGGCCTACAGCTTTAAAGTCAGCAAAAGTGAAGAGGCCTCCTAAAACAAGATGTATAGCTTCTAATAAATTCATTAACTCCTACAGTTACATTTAGTAGAGCACATGTTTAATGTGTGGTTGTTTTTGTGGTTGCCTGCCACTTCCTTCATGCTCATCTCTTATCAGCTGCCTTCTCGCTTTGCCAGAATGTCTACAGGTATTCAAGCTGCACCACATGGGAGCTACAGCAGAGGAGTCCGAGTGGAGAAGGGAAAAAGCAGGAAAAACAAGGTGGAGATCCTAAACCATGAAGACCACAGCATCAACACTGCATTACAGAAAAGTAAGTATTAAAACTTTAAATTGAATAAACAAAGTATTTAATTACTATTAATTAGTAAGTAAATATATATTATTAAAGGCTCTAGAGAAGCTTATTTCCCTGTAATGCAGATTAAGGCATATTTCAAACTGTGTAATGTGGAACCACTGAAAACTGAAAAGATTAGCTCAATTAAAAGTACACGTGCTGAATAAAGTATATTAATATAACAGATAAAACTGTCATTTCTGTGTCGTCTCTACAGGTCGACATACTCAAAAGAAACGTTCGGCTGCCAAAAGAAGCCACTTCAGAGTCATCGGAGCAGTTCTGGGAACATTTGTTCTGTTGATATTGACTGCGACTGTCACACGCTGTGAGGGCTGAAGCTGTAATTCCATATCTTACATGTGTGTGGGTGAATGATAGTGTATTTCGTCATTTTTCTTTTTCCATAGGCCACTATGTTTAATGATGAATGTTTAATATCAGCACAGACACTGTGTTTGGCAAATGCAATTATGAGAAAATTACAACAAGCCTGAGATGAAAATGGAAAAAGAAAAGACTTCAGCTGTAGGATTTTTTTCTTTATCAGTGACACAAAAAGATTGGAGAGTTCAATGAAAAGTACTATTATTCTGAGTAAACAGAGACACACAAATACCTTTGTTAAACTGTAATGAGTGTACTTTGTTATTCCCAGATATCTCAGTAACTGTGCAAAGAGACCAGTTCATAACTTCATATAACGAGCTGAAAAAACAAAACGACACCCTGACTAAAAAGAACAATGAGTTGATGAAACAGTGCCAAGGTAAGAGATTTTTATAAGAAATAAAAATCTTGACTTATAATGTTCTTTGAGTCAGAATAATTTGAGATGTTGACCTGTCTTTATGACCTCATTGCTTTACAGTTGAAAGACAGTTTCACAAGATACAGAATATACGGCTCATAGGACCACAAGCCTCCTATCAGCAGTGATAACAATTAGGCTGTGCAGTATAGGTCTGAGGTCCAGACTGTTTCTTTTCTTTTAACTGCATGTACACATGTACACAGACATAAAGTCTTTCATGTTTTTCTTCATATAGAGAATACTTGAAGGCCAAACACGTGAAGAAGCTTTGCAGTGTGGCTAAGCATATTTCACAAATATTTTGAGATTTTCTTTCTATTAACTCTTTTCTTAACTTTTTTTAGTTTTATGAAATACTGCATAATTGTTTTATCTGCTTAAACGGTAGCACCTGTAATGGACTGCAAATTTGTGTTTGATTTCTCTTCTTTTGTTTTGTTGTGTGATGTGAAGTATTAATATAAAAAAATTAAATACAAGCTCTTTCAATTAAAGAGGATTTTTAAAAATGTTTATTGATAACTGTAAACATGCAATTATCTTGGGTTATTATGTTTATTTTTCTGTGACTTATTTGTGGAACAGTCTTTCTGGAAAAAGGAGTTGATCTCAGGGTTTAAATTAAGGATGCAACAATAACATTGCTTTATGAAAAAAAGAAACCTTCAATAAAAGTGTTTTTGTCAGTTTTCCAAGATTTTCTATTTGTTTTTCCAATTTCATGAAATGTACGCAGTGTTACGCATCCTTCTCTGTAATTCTGTTACTTCAATCTATATTTTTTTTCTGAAGTTATTGAATGAAGTAAAAATATTATTTATCATTGTTTTGTTTTTGTGTACATATGAGTGTAAAGAATTTGAATGTGTGGGGGTACGTACAGTAGAGCTCTATGCTCTGAACTAGCACTACAGGCTCCAGTGATCCAGGCTCTCTCTCGTTAAGGTGGGATCAGTGTGAATGTAATTGGTGCATCTTTTTGCCCTGAGAAAAGCTACCTGAACAAATACAGATGATTGTTGGTAATATCAGCTACAAAGTATTACCACAATTCAACAACTTGCTGAAGATGGGCCCACAAATTCAGAGTGCAACACGTTTTTCTGACCTTACACAGGAAGGCACAGCAGCTTTTCATAGGTTCAAACCAAAACTCACCACTGGGCCTGGCTCTCCACGCTCTCCTCTGGCCCCTCTGATTCCCGGGCCGCCCTGTTAGAAACACAAAAAGCAGGAGGTGTTTAGAAACACACAATTAACACATTTACTACTGTGGCATGCTGCTGGTGTTTGAACAGCATGATGGATGACTTTACAACCCACAAAGATGACAAATGAGCTGCCGTGCGTCACAATATTAAATGTAAAACAATGAAAAAACCTGAACATGAAACAAAATGTGGGTGTTTCTGTCCTTTCGTGTAACTCTGAGACTTCATGAATGAATGTGCCGCACAGTATGTGTGTGTGTGTGTGTGTGTGTACTTAGAATGTAGAAACTGTAGAAATCCCACTGTTTCTCTCTGCTGGTGAAAAATGAAAATACATGCTATATAAATATATATTGCTAATTTAAAGTCATGGCTAAATATTTTGGCAGTGGTACCACTTCCAAAACAATTTTTTTTATTTGTTTGCTGAGGGGGGAGGAAGGATGACAGTTTCAGGGGGGTTGATTTCATCATCACCACACTCTGAGATTTACATCATCGCCACAGTAATAACAACTACTGCAGTACACTGAATAGCAGAGCAGCTACCCTGAAAGATAAGATCATGACTAAGAAGGAAACCTGGACTAAAAGATGCAAATGCAGCACTATGAACCACAACCATCACTGAAACCAGTCAGTAGGTGTCAGTATATGTATGGCTATATACCTGACTACTCCAAGCCATTTCTTTTGGCTGTTTCTGAAACAAATGGGGCGGTTAGTGGGGTTTTGTTTCAGAAAAAAGGGGGAGAGAGACAAGTACTCCTGTACTGCAGTGTAATGCTGGACAACACAGAGAAGAGACATCCAGAATGTACCCAGCATGCAACAGGAGTTGCAAAAGTCATTGATAAAACAGCACACTTAGTGATGGGACATCCACTGCAGGTGTTAACAAACCACAGTGTGGTATTCACAGCTCTTCACAATGACATCACTAAGGCAGAGGCGCCTGTGCAAAATTTTGGAAGCTCCCAATATAACAAACACCCACGAAGGAATTAACATAGCGGATCATACGCAGGCGGGACAGCCACACTGATGCCAACTGTAAAGCCACACATGGGAGCATTTCCTATACAGGTAAGTCCGGGAGAAGAAGTTTTGATTATACAGACAGACATGGGAACAAGAGTGCAAGGGTACTGGTATTTATTGGTGCTAGTGGACACTGACGCTTGGCCAGCCAAGAAGACAGCAAGACGGTTGTGAAGTGCCTGATAAACCACTACATGGCTCCCCTAGAAAGATTAGATCTGTTGAAAGGATGAACTGGGTAGAAACACTCCCACTAGCATTAATGGCAGTGAGGAGCTTCATAAACCAAGCCACTGGCTTCAAGCCGTATGACTTATTAACGGGATGACAGTTTCCTGGTCCCAGTGGTGCCCCAAGATTACCAAGGAATGCTGACAGATATCAGTATCAACCATATTATGGTGAACTTAAAGCTTTGGTGTCAGCTTTTGCATTGCAGATGAAGGAGAGAAACCTACCAAGAGACAAAGCAGACTCACACACACAGCAGATTGGGTCTTGCTGAAAGTTATAAAGAGCAAGTGGTCGGCTCCAAGGGGGACAGGGCCATACTAAGTGGTGGAGAGGACATCACATGGCATCCGGCTGGACAGGAAAAGGAGACACATGGTACCACTGGAGCCAGTGTGTGCCAACAGCAGCTCCAGGGAGGACACTTCAAGACATGTTGGAGGCACAGCAGGGGGCATTAGATCAAAAGGGGGACTCGGACAAGTCTCCACAGACAGGGGCAGAATAATCCCCTGAGTCTGGATCTGGCTGAGGTAGTCTATCCTCTGACCAGCAACGTGACGCTCCCTGGACAGGGGAGAAGTCTGAAAAAACAACAGAAGAAAACATCTCCAGCATCAACTTCAGAGGAGAAAGAGGCAGAATAAGCCCCTCAGTTTCTTCCATCTGGTACAGGTAGTCCACCCTTTGACCAGCACCTGGATCTGAAGAGCATCAAAGGGCTAAGGAGAAGAAGAAGATGCTCCAACACTAAAAAAACAAACAAAAATGAATGGTGGTAAGGTTGTAGTTGGTAAAAACTTCCAGTACAGAGGTTTATGGTGTGATCCCTTATTAAAGATCAAAAGGGGGCTTGTGGGGAGATAAACTATTTAGCAACATGTGTATTAGTTATATTTGCTAGCATTATTCGCATTGCTCATTTGTTAGTATTATTTATTCAGCATCATTTACATTCAGTGTTAGTGGTCCGTGCATGAATGGGACAGACTTTTCTGCTCTAAGTGTGTAAACTGGTCATTCCACAGGTGTGGTTGTCATGAAAAGCTGTGCAGGAATTTTATAGTGGGTCAAAGGGCAAATTCCTGAGAAGTGGGGTGAGGGTGGATATAAAGCTAAGGAAGAGCAGGAGGAGTCAGAGTGGATGTTAGGCAGAGACACAGTCTCTCAGATATATCTGATTAAACCATGTTTCATGTCATATACTGTTAATTAATGCTTAAATGAATGTTTATATTTTACTGTTTAGATTTTTATGCATGCATGCATGCATGCATGTATGCATGTATGTATGTATGTATGTATGTATGTATGTATGTATGTATGTATGTATGTATGCATGTATGTATGTATATGTGTGTGTCTCACTGGTGGTCCAGCAGGGCCAGGGGGGCCTTTGCTGTCCTGGGTGCAGGTACAGGCTTTGGGCAAAGCTGGGCAGTCTACCTCCTTCCTCTGGATGACCACAGCATGTTGAGGATGACACAAAACAAAACAAAACAAAAACCAAAACGACAATGAAATGGCAAGAAATGGGATAAAATCAATCAAACAAAGTGGATTTATAACTTATGTGCATCGCAGGTGCGAATCACAGACATTTTCTACACACCAATAAGTCACAACATTAAAACCACGGACAGGTGACTTGAAGACCATTCAGTCATCCTGTCACAGTGTAACGCTCTGTTTGGAAACCTTGGGTCCTACTGTAGGTGGGCAACAGTAAAGCACTCAAGGCCTTGACACAGTGTCTGAAGTCCACAGATCTCTATCTGCAAGACTGCTCAGAACAAGTCTGATACACAGATGCCCAAAGATCCTGGTCCTGGATACCATAAGACATCCACAGAGGTCCCAGGTTCATGCTCTGACGGGTCAGAGTTGATTTTTGTTTAATTGATGAGGCAGTTTTGATGTTGTGTTTGGTGTAGATTTCAGTTTATAATCAAAAAAATTACATTTCCATCTTTGCTGCAACAGAAAAAAATCTTGGATGCTTCCCTTTCATTATGTGACATGAAGAAAGAAATATGCATTTAGCAACTTCTTTAAAATGAGTTCACAGTGAAGAATGCACATAAACCTTTACTCTGACTCTTAGAGTAATAATAAAGACAATTACTGGAATGGAAAAATCTATTTCTATTGATTATGTTTAAAATATCAAATAAAGAACATAACGGTAAAAAAAGTGAAATGATTTAAATAAAAAATGGCCACCTCCATGTGTGCACTGTCTTGCAAGATCAGCACTTAACATCTTCCAGGTCTTCTCTTCAGAAGTGAAAACTGACTTTTTGCAAAAGCAAACTGGAGAAAAGAATAAATCAGGCTTTGACCTCACCAGACTGGGAAGTTCACAGCACTTGTCTCTGTTGGCCCATGAAGTGCTGCAGACAATGTCAAAGTTCTGGAGCTGGAACTACAGAGGACAGAAGAAACAATCAATATAAAATGCTTATCTAAAGTATTAACAGCCTATAAGCTGTCACAGAACAAGATGGTCTGTAACACAGACCTAGTGAGACACAACCATTCACACCTACTAATAACGTGCATGTCTCTGACGTTCACAACAGTCAGCTGCAAAATCTTAATCAGGTGATACAGTAGCTCTCAGCAGGCAGCACTTTGATGAGACTCTGAAGTGGTATTTTTATGTTACATGGCAGGATTAAAAGTGCTGCTCGGTGGCTATGAAATCTTGAGATATTCTGTTGCAATGATGTGCAAATGTAGCTTTTCACCATAACCCTGTAATA
The DNA here is from genome assembly GCA_015052665.1 of Apistogramma diplotaenia. Taxonomy (NCBI): domain Eukaryota; kingdom Metazoa; phylum Chordata; class Actinopteri; order Cichliformes; family Cichlidae; genus Apistogramma; species Apistogramma diplotaenia. Next base: position 10,373 of record VOQJ01043394.1, read on the forward strand.
TACCTATAATGAAAAAGCCCGGGTTTATACCCGTTCTCTGAATCTTTTTGCAAATTCCCATTTTCTCCGTTTGTCTAATTAGGTGAATATAGAGGTGTAAAATCAGCATCAATCAAGGCCTCCTATGATTCATGGACTTCTAAGCACAATAGCAGTTTCTACATCTCAACTTGGATTGTGGAAAAAAAAAAAAACCCAAAGTGGAACACATTTGTAGTGGCCAACATACCAAAGCTGTTTGTCCTTTGAAAGCCAAAATATGCATTTTCTTCCTTTTTTAAAGATTGTGGTGGAGGGGTTTGTATCTCCCAGTGTTCCCAGGAGTTACTGTATGTTGTCTGTCTTTTCCCCCTGGTAGGGTCTCTCATGGAAAATTAGTCCTGGTCAGGGGCCAGACAAAGAGCAATTCAGAAGACCCCCATGGAAGCGCTGTGAGATCGCAAATACAAGCGGCTCAGAGTAGAGCCAGGAGCCAGTTGAGCTGGTTCGCGCATCTGACTAAGATGCCTCCTGGGAGCCTCTTGGGTGAGATGTTCCAGGCATGTCCTACTGGGAAGAGGCCCCGGGCCAGACCCAGGACACAATGGAAAGATTATATCTTTCAGCTGGCCTGGGAACACTTTGGGGTTCCTCCGGATGAGGTAACAGAAGTGGATGGAGAGAGAGAGAGGTCTAGACTTCTTTGCTTAGGCTGCTGTGCCTGTGACCCAGCCCTGGATAAAGCGGAAGAAATGGATGGATGGATGGATGGATGGATGGATCTTTTTATGAACAAATCAAAAATCACTGTGAAAGAGCTGTTATGTTATACAGCAGTTACTTTGGGATAGGTTGCAATCTTCAGGATTTATGGACTTTTTGCAATTTAACTATCAGTTGTTATTTCTACTGTGTACTAGTTGAAACAATGAGTTTTCAGTTTCGAAGCACTCTCATCCATTCACCGTATGTGTTTATTAGGTATTTGATATTGTACCAGTGACGTACAGTCAGGGGAGGCAGTGCCTCACCTGTCATCACGGAAATATAAAATTTAAAAATAAATTAAATGGTTATATTTATTCAGTGATTTGTATTTTAAAGTTCTCTTCTATTTAAGTTCACCGTTTTTAGCTCAGTTTCTTTCAAAATCGCTGAATTTTCGCATTTACTGTTCAAATACTAAGAAGAGACGGCAGTGAGGCACCAGCCCGGCGCGCTGCATGCTATTCAGTGAGACCGTATTGCTGTCCCTCTGCATGTCACTATTAAAATGTTTAAACACTTTTACTATATGAACTTAATTTCTATATTTTAGCTGGTGTAAATAATGCTCAGTGTTTTTTAATCAACAACTGTATGTGTGTAACGTTTCTTGTACTGAGCGATCATAAAAC
>VOQJ01043394.1:11768-28214 GCA_015052665.1 Apistogramma diplotaenia
GACTCCTCGGCTGCAGAATAATAGAATTAGACAGCAAGCTACAGTAAACAGTTAGCAAACAAGTTATTGATGCTTTTCTTCAAAAGGAGCGGCGCATGGACTTCATTCATAAGTGAAGTCAAGTCAAGTCAATTTTATTTATACAGCGCCAAATCACAACAAACAGTCGCCTCAAGGCGCTTTTTATTATAAGGTAAAGTAATTTTTTTTCTACGTTAGTTTGTATATGTAAAGAATCCTGATATGAAATTTTAACAAAACACATTAACTGTTGCCAATCAAATGGTGAAGAAGCTGCTCTGTAGGTTCATGTGTTTGTAAATCTGATGTGCCTGGACAAAGAGCCTCACCAGGGAAGACGACCACCTCACGTCACTGTATTGTACTGTACAACAGACAAATGGCGCAGGAATGCAGAGGTTTCAGCACTTCCCTTAGAATTCTCCAGTTATTTCCTCAGCATTGAAATAATCTGCTACCCAGTAAAACACAACCGTGGATAGTTAATTATACAAACTTCAGTTTCCTAATTGTGTTTTTTGTGTGTGTTTGGCTGCTGAGTTCTATGTTGTTAAATTTATGCATGACAAGTTTAATTGCACAAGTGGTGATGGATCTCTGCACCTTATCTCAAATGCAATTTTGACACAAATATAATTCCATAGTCAATTGCTTCATTTTGGGCAGTGAGACTATGGCTGGTGAGGAAATAAAAAAAATTTGACTGCTTATTTGACTTCAGAGCAAAGTCGGTGTTGAGGGTTTTCTCTTCAAAGGAGGATCAAACCAATCAGACACAGGGTGTGCCTCTCCGCTGCTGCGATTTCTGCAGGAGAGTGGCCAGAAATGGATTCATCCAGCTTCTTAAGGAAATAGCTCAACTTTGATGAAAAAGAAAATACACAGAGAAACCAGAGCATGCACATGACGACATGTTAAATTCATGTAAATTCAAAAATTCATGTGAACAACACAGGTTCAAAATGTTGCCCAACATGTTTCAACATGCAGACTGGGGGAGCAGGGGGTCGAACCACCAACCTTCGGCCCACTTTACCTCCTGAGCCACAGCTGCCTTGAAAGCAGTACCTTCAGTGTATATCTATAGCAATGCTTGTACATAATTGACCTGGTATAAACTCATTGTATGCATGCTTTTCTCACCGGCGCAGAGTTGTCCTTGTTTCCTCTGGAGCGGACCATCCTCCCAAGAACTTCCAGTCCATCGATGCTGACGTTTCCTGCTGCATTGATGGCCGACTCAGAGACCATCTTGCAGTCAATGAACACTTTGGCGCTCGTCTTACTGATTGCAATGTGAAGCTGCACAGAAATAAAAAGATTACTCAATTAGTCCTCTCAAGTTGGTTTCACTGGGTTGTAGTGTATTAAGATAAACAAGGAATAATTTCTTTGTTTGAGTGTCGTGTTTGGCTGCTAATCAAGATGTAATTATACAGTACTAATATCTTGGATTTATATTATGGTATCACTCCTCACAATATCAGCAGTCTTCAGAAGCTCTGCAGATTGTTATGTCTACAGAAGGTAGGAGAACAGCGCCCCCTTCCTCAGTGAAGCTGTCAAATAACTGAGCATCTTTAAATCTGCCAGCATAGAATATTACACAGATGACAGACACTGATATGTTGCTCTGTTAATTAATCCATTTATGTGTTGAATAATGCAAAACAGAACCAATACATCAAAGCACACATAAATAAAAGCTTACGTTTAAGATTAGACTCAACATTTAAAGCTCAGACTGTTGGGAGACCCCCTCATGTCGCACCTCCCCTTTCACTTCACTTATGTGGATTTGTAAAGTTATTTGAGGTCATTTTTCCCACGTTTATTAACTGTTTGCCTGTGGAATTGAGCTTCTGTCTATATTCTTGTAGCATCTTTAACTAGCACCATACAGTAGGTGGATTATTGTTGTGAATGACTCATGTTGACTCATATGAACAATTTAAATAAATAAAATGATATAAACTGTGTTTGAACCAAACACCTTTACAGTATTTCAGCACAGCAGGTTTTCAGCTGTACAGCCTACACTGGAACTGGGACACAAATCAGCACAGTACTGTACACGACACTCAAACTAAAATTATCTCAGTGAACGACACTGCTATTTATAAGTACACACAGGCATTACTGTCACCATCACGGACAGTCAAGTCCTGCTGGATAAAATGCCGCCTCCCTATTCTGAGTGGCTCTCCAACACCAAAGCAACTCTGCTTTACTGCTTTACTGGCAGCTGTACACACACACGCGCGTGCACACACACACTTTGGAACACCATTCATCTTCATCCCTAAGAACACCTCTGTGTGTTTGCAAAGTGATCAGGTTCATAGAGAAGTAGAGAAATACAGAAGCTGAGTTGCGTGAGCTGTTTTTGGAATATCGGGCTGTTCGTGTTTCTTTACTTTTGAAAAGTGCAAATTAAACTGTTAAAATGGTCTATGTTTATCCTGGCAGAGAAAACATTCAAAATGGAAAACATACAAATGCTGTTAAAAAGAAAACAGGCTGTAAACCTAAAAACGTCTGCTCTGTAATTTGAGTTCTTTATACCTACATGGAATTGTGACACATACCAGTGGCAGCAGCTGGCAGAGAAATGTCTCTATTTTCTATGAAGGGAAAACTTTCCATTTTCCAGTTTTTGAAGTCTTTGAAGCTCTTGTAATAACTTGGATCAGAGGAGATAAATACAGCATTTTACTTTCCGTTGTGATTTTATTGAATGAAATAGCTTTCTCACTCTTGTGCAGTCTCACATAATTACAGTCTGCAAAATTATGGGTTAAAAAATGATTATAATAATTCAGATTACTAATACCCTGCAAAAGTACGATTAATTTCCATCGCAGCAATCAATCTGTGGTTCTTTGACAGTTTGATGTTGTGTTGCATTTGGAATTGAACATTAAATTTAATGTTCATAGAGAGGAAAAACTGAGAAGTGATTTTATTGTGTCATGCATCGTGGGGCACTGATCTTAGCTTTGACTCGGTCTCGATTCACTCTGGTCTTGGACTTGTTCTTGGGTTATTTGGTCTTGACGCTACAACACTGGTTATAAGTGACATGTTATTTTCACATTGCTTTTACATTGTTATCTTTCTTTAAGGCCAGCTCATAAAAGCAAAGTTTGCAAGCAGCTTCACAGCGTTGTTAGGCACCTCCTTCTCCTGCAGGCTGATGTAGCACAGGTGAGGTCACTGAAAACTTGGGCTTCTTCTTGCTTTGTGTCGTAGACAGAATAACTGATGGTCAAATGAAACAAGCTTGGAAGCTTATAAAGCTTCCTGTTTTCTATAGCTACTAGAATATAGCAATGGATGAATTTTCCCATTGTGGGACTAATAAAGGCATTTCTTATTATAAGCCAGGTTTAAAACTGTGGATGCCCACTTGTGTGTGCTTCAGTAAGTGTGTGTGTGGCACGTTTTTTTCTCCAACTTGAATCACCACTGCAGAATCATAAAATACTGTAAATCTTGTTAATCATTTCAGTGTCTTAATGACCTTTAAAGTTTGTTGAGGAAATTTTCAGTCTTTCAGGAACTAAAACATATCTGATTTTGAGCTTTTCAAGTAACAGAGAAAAAGTAAAAGTTATATTTATAATTTTGATCTTCAAACTACTGTAAAGCACAATAATTGCTGAACTCAGCTGCCTATCAAATTATTTATGTCCTCTTATCCATAATCACATACACCTATGCAAATGCCAGACTTGTCAAATCGGTGCTGCAGTTGCTGAACTAATGTAAAAATCCACAATGTATGCAGCAGCAGACACACACACATATGCAGAGCAAGCAGAACAAAAGGTGAAAAGGTAAGGAGGATAAGCTCTGCTGACAGCATGCAGACAGCAGATCAGTCAGCGTGTCCCTCAGCACTGACATTCTGACAAAAACAACACGACTGCCAGCAGGTTCAGGCACAGGGCATGACTCAACTACATCAGCCTGTCAGGACCTCAGTGCACCTACTGCTGCACTGCTCAACAAGGCTTCACACAGCAGGACAATGAGTACAAAAAGGAGAAAAGGTAAGAAAGGGCAACTGGACCAAAACATAACTTGTCAAACTTGAATGAAACAGTCAGTCAACAAGCCAGTAAATGTAAAAACAGAAAAAAGGTAAATGGACTAGTTCTGATGATTTCTACTCTAATGGAGCACTATCCACCATTCACTCTCAGCTGACTCAGTTGTGCCGGAGAGCAACTTGGGGTTCAGTATCTTGCCCAAAGATACTTTTGCATGCAGCCCAGAGCAGCCAGGAATCGAACCTCCAACCTTCCAAGTAGGAGGTGACCTGCACTACCTCCTGAGCCACAGCCACTAATTTATGTAACATGGAAAAACTGCTGGTCAGGTTTAGTTGTAGTGACATGCATTTACTTCTTTGACAACAAATGTGCTGCCATTCATCTCCATACAGTAACCTCGCACCCAACATTCCTCTCTGCAAGTCACGTGTTAAACTGCATGAGGATTTAGCGAGAAGTTAAAGAACAGAACATTTCTGTTCCCGCGGTGACATGTTCCAGCTCTGTTCATTCCTACATTTATAAACTCCCAGGCTTTTAATAGTTTAAAAGTGTGTCAGCAACACTTTTGCTCACCTTCAATACTTCCTTCACGTTCCAAAAAAAATCACGCGAGATGATTTTTAATAAAAAAAATAGAAAAATACATAAAATAAAAAATCCAGACCATAAAACAGAATAAATACTAAAAAAGTAATGCTAATACTCTTGTAAAGGGATTAACAGCATGTGCAAAGAATGTTAATATATAATTATTGCAGGATTATTACTCAGCTTTATTACTGACTACTCATGAAATACGAGGAAAACACACTGCCTAAGAGGGACGATGTGTCAAAGACAACTCAGGGTTTAAATGCACACAGAGATCACAGGTGTACAGTGCTCAGAGAAAACAAGACAAGGAAACAAAGCAAGACACAAGACTAACAAAATCGCACAGGACGTAACAGCACACATAATCACAAAGACATTACCAAACTATTTGTATAATCAATAAATCTTATTCAGTTTCCCCCAGTGATCTCTCCTTATTGAATTGTCAGCTAGAACAGATCACTGAACCTAAAAAAAGAGCTTTCAATGTATAATTACAGCAAAAATTACTGCAAAAATTACAGGTGTGACCGTGGATGACCTTCCTCACCTGTATAAGGTCAGGACTTTGAGCCACCCTTTATCAAAGGAGTTTAAGTTGCTTCTGTCTGATACTGTACGCTAATGTGCAGGACAAACAGACTCAAAACCTAGTTTTTGCCGCTGCCACTGGTCTTTGGAATAACTCACTGTATTCTTAATGTTGTTGTTTTGTATATTTATTGCCTATTTATTGGATTTTGCTTGATGGTTGTGGGATTTCTGTTGACTGTACAACAATTATACACCACAAGATCCTGGTAAAAATTTTAATGTTAGTTCAAATGAATGAATCTGAGTCTGTGAACCAGCCTGTATGTCAGGAACCATTTAAACAAGCAGCAGAGCAGAGGACCAGAGTGATTCTGACCTTATGGAAGTTCCCAAAGAAGAGTTTCTTAACTTCTGGCCCTTCAAAGGTGACGGTCTGAAACTCTCCCTTATAGTCACTGTTGAAGAACGTCAGAGTTTTCCCACCATCTGCAGGAAGAACCATACATGTAAAAGATGCAAATTACAATAAATAAATAAATCGCAAGCAAGATGCAATTTTGACTTTAACCAAAACACTTTTCCAATGTACCGACTTTTTTTTAAAAGCATTCGAACGCGACACATTGTATCTGACTTTGCTCTGCATTAACAGTTAAATATTTTGTATTCACTGATTTATTTTGATTGGTTTGTAATTCTAGAAATCAAGTAGAAGCGATAAATGTGTTGCTCAACTCACTGTCAAGGATGACTCCCACTAACGGATTGTTGTTCTTATCGAGGATCTCCCAGAGGGCAAAGGGCTCCTCGGGAGTGTCAGCCAGCAGTCTGAACAGCAGGGTGATGGTGTAGTCAGAAGGCAGCCCCTCAGGATGGATGTACCTGAAGCCAGAATGAAAACATCAGAGCCAGGTAAATGTCTCTTTTTCAGGTCAAACAGTGGGGGCTACGGGTTTTGGATGCAGACAATACTCAGCTGGTGATATCAAAGCTTTTCCAGAAGCTATTTGCTGCACTTTCATCTGTCTTTGAAAAACACACCCTGGCTTTTCCGGTGAGGGGCAGCAATAAAGGATTCAATAATAAGGTATTATTTATTGAGTGCTTGTGTACCTGGTTGGCTGTGCCAGCAGAGCGTTGCTGTGCAGGTGGAAACAGGGGAAAGTGTTAAAGGTGCCAGGTACCATGGAAACGCCGGAGATGCTACTGTACTGACTCTCGACGAGCCCGAACAGCTCCATCATACGGAAACCTGTTGACATACGGTAGAATTATAACCCATTAATACTATTTAAATGAAAATGAGGATTTTGAGCAATCAGTTTAGTATAAAGGTAAATGTTTCAAAATAGCATCCACACAGAAAACAGTCCAAAAGTGCCAGAAGTGATATGGAGATAATTAAAAATGAAAACCAGTATTATTGGCATGGTCCTGGGCACTTTATTTTGATATTCTTTTTTATGTGTTATGTTTTCTTATGTTAGATTACTGATGGATCTTTTGGTTGTGGGTTATTTTAGTGTTGAATGTTTACCCTCTGTCCCTATGTCAAGTACATGTGTCTTGCTCCTTGTGCATTGTGTCCAGTTTTGATTCCTGTGTCTCGCTCCCAGGTGTTATACCAGGGTGTACAGTATACCAGGTTTGCCTCAGTCTCCCTTTGCTCTTTGTCACATCACTGTTCCCAGCCTTGCTCCCAAGAGGTTTTGTATTTTTGTTTTTTTGATTCCACAATAAATACCTTTTAACGTATGCTTACAGAGTCCTGCATTTAGGTCCAAATCTGCCTGTTCACTCCACTGTCCCTGACAAGTGTACCCAGTTGGGGCAAGATTTATTTAATTTAGGAAAGTGTTATAATTTAAATATTCCCTAACCAATAATTTGGAATATATCAGATTCCATTTAAGTTATGTTTATTCTTCCAACACTATTAACTATAAAGTCAGCCAGTATGGCTAAGTGCCAAATCCAACATTTCTTCATTCAGCTTTTCTCGCTCGTTTTAAAACCTATTTCAGCTCTTCTTCACACTATTTTTGAACATTTTACCAGCAAGAAAGTGACATGATATGTCAATAATAAATTACATCTCATTTTCTGATAAATATGGGCGGTTAGTGATATTCACCCAATATATTGGTGCATCCCTATTTAATATGTTAATAAATGGAGCAAAAATTATAAAAATCAATTCAGTTTTGAGATGTAAAGTAAACATAAATTTTAGTCTTAATTTTATTTTGTATTCATTCCACTATGTACAGTACTACGTTTCCTATTTCCCCAGTTTATTTAATTTCATTATTAAACATTTTTAGACTATTTATTTCACAAATAAGTATATTGTTTCAATAAGGTAATAAATAGTGAAGAAATGTAAAGAGACATTTCAAATAAAACAAATAATTTAAAAAATCCTAGATGTAAACAATACATGCATTAACCTATCAGCATCAGGCTGAGACAAGAATTTCTGAGATATTGTGCAACTGCAAAAAAAGCAGTCCTACATATTTGGTTAATATGTGCACTGAATAACATATCCTAGTCAAAAATTACTCAGAGATTTCTCACATTGTTACTGGCCAAGGTAATGCCATCCAGAGTAAGTATCTGGTTAGACACCATGTTTCTTTGATTTTTAGGGCTGAGTATAATAACTTTATTTTTATCTGAATTTAGAAGCAAGAAAATTGGAGATCATCCAGGCCTTTATGACTTTAAGACATTCCTGTCTGTTGTGTGTAGTCCAGTCGCATGGATAGATAAAGCTGGGTATCATCTGCATAACAATGAAAAGTTATGCTAGGCCTTCTAGTAATACTGCCTAAGGGAATCATGTATAAATAGCCTCCATAATTGAGTTATTTGTTTATTTAAAATAATGTTGGCAATTTCATCTCACTGTAGTCTTATGAAATGAAGAATTACAGTTGTAGATTTTGCACATCTTACACATCCTCACGAATTGTGTTTGAGTATCCATGTACACATTAACACTGCAGTGCACACTTGTTGTATATATTCTATGCTACTTTGCTGTCTTCCATACATATTCATTATTCAATGCATGACACTATGACACAACAGACTGGCTGCAGTAAAGCATGTGTGGACTTTTACCTGGTATTGTGCTGCCACTCATCGGTACAGCTGGACAAGCTGTGTCAAAGAAAAAGTGTGAAAGTATGAAAACCAACACATTCAACTACTTCTGTTAATGCAATTAAGGAACATCGCACATTATATAAATTTTGAGTGTAGTGTCCAGTGCAGTGACTCACTGGCAGTTGCTGCTTCACACACAAAGGTCACTAGCTTCTCTTCGATCTTTTTGAAGGCGTCCAGGTCATCCACAAAGAAAACGTGCCTATCACTGGGTTTACTGGCAATGCTCACCAGCTCCCCATAGTCGGCATCAGCAAAGCCAATTGCAAACACAATGTAACCTTAATGAACACAAAGAGGAAAAATTGTTTGTCTCCAACAATAGAATAACTGGGGGAGGAATATGAATGGGTACTCTTAACTGCACATTTTAAAGGCTGCAGAACATGTGAAGGTTTTGCAACTCTGTATTACACAATGTGCATGCAAGACAAACCACAGTTGTGGGCTTTCGCCAAAACTTTAGATTAAAAACAATTCTGACCTTCCATCTGCATTTCTTTGGAGACTTTGTTGACATCGTCCTGAGATCGACCATCAGTAAGCACCACGAGGACTTTGGGGATTCCTCTCCTTGCTCCTGCCTCTTCTATGAAGATGTTTTTCTTCACATGCTGGATGGCTCGACCTGATTGAGCAGAGAGGAGTATCATTTCAAAAATTGTTAGAATATTGTAATTTTTATTAGTTATGTATGTAAATTGTCATTCACTGTCATGGCTCAGGTCGGGTCGGGTTGTGTAGTGGTGTGTGTGTGTGAGTGTATATCTGTTTCCAGGTAGTCTGGTGGGCAGGTTCCTCACACTGTTTAAGATCAGCCATGCCACCTTGATCAAGTGGACATCCTATTACAGGCATTATTGGATATCGGTGCTGAGCAACTAAACATTCTGACTATTCCACTTGAATGTCCAATGTTGGTCATCACTGTAAAGCTCATCCATTCCCCTCTTTCACTCCCTCTGGTAATCACTGAGAATCAATTCAATTCTTTGTTTTTGAATCCCCCCAGAATCCCTTAAGGTTTTCCCAGATTGGCAATCAGTGACAAATCATTAGTTGGAGCCTTTGTTTTAATATGCCACACGGGCATTTTGAGTATTTGGTAATACCTTTTGGTGTAGCCAATGCACCAGCAGTATTACAGGCCCTTGTAAATGATGTGCTGCAGGATTTATTTGAATGTGTTTATTTTTGTGTATTTGAATGACATCTTGATTTTCTCCGGGGACCTCAAGGAGCACCGTGGATATGTCTGGCAAGTACTCCAACTCCTCCTCAAAAACAAATTATTTGTCAAAGCTGAGAAATGTGAGTTCCACACTGACAGTGTCACTTTGCTTGGCTACATTATTGAGGAGGGGCAGGTGAAGATGGATCCTGTTAAGGTCAAGGCCATATTAGAATAGCCCAAACCTAATATGAGAAAGGAACTGCAATGTTTCCTTGATTTTGCTCATTTCTATCATAAGTTTATCTGCAACTACAGCCAGACTTAACGTAACCTCTCATACCTCTGATTCCAGACCCTTCGTGTGAACAAATGAGGCTTATTTGGCTTTTCAAAGATTAATGGAAAGGTTTTGCTCAGCTCCAGTACTCGTCCACCCCCACCTTCACAAGCAGTTCACTGTTGACGTGGATGTGTCAGATTTGGGAGTGGAAGTCATTCTCTCCAGTGCATGGAACCTGCAAGTAAGCTGCACCCTTGTGCTTTCTTTTCAAAATGCTTTGGCAATCACAAGTTACTGGCGGTAAAGTTAGCAATATAGACATCTGCTAGAAGGAGCTGAGCACCTGTTAATAATATAGACTGATCACCAAAATTTAACTTACCTGTAGACAGCAACAAGAAGCAAGCTGGCAGATGTTTTTGGGGAGGTTCAACTTTACATTTCCTACCATCCTGGCTCTACCCATTTCAGGCCACTTCTGCTCTCATATTGCATTAGACTTTGTCTGTTTGTTTGTTTTAGATACGTCAGCTAGTTTATCATCCGGCCACCACCCACAAACCAATGGAAAAACTGAACGCGCTAACCAAGAGCTTGAGGCAGCACTCGATTGTGTCACATCTTCTGAATCATCACCCTGGAGCACACACCTTCCGGGGATAGAGTATGCACAAAACACTCACACCTCCGCTGCCACAGGACTTTCTCCATTTGAAGCCTCACTAGGCTACCAGCCTCCTCTGTTTCCCTCACAAGAAAGCAAGCTCTGTGTGCCATTCAACACCATATACAGGAGGCAGTGGCGCTGTAGGTGGGCGCTTGCCTTGCAACCGGAGGGTTGTTGGTTCGAGTCCCCATCTGAGCGCATGCTGTCGTGTGTCCCTGGGCAAGACACTTAACCCCACGTTGCCTAGTGTGAATGTGGTTGTGTGACTGGTGACGGTGGTGGTCAGAAGGGCCGTAGGCACAAACTGGCAGCCACGCCTCTGTCAGACTGCCCCAGGGCAGCTGTGGCTACATTAGTAGCTTACCACCACCAAGTATGAGTGAGGTGTGAATGAATGATGCATAAAAATTGTAAAGCGTCTTTGAGTGTCTAGAAAAGCGCTATATAAGACTAATTATTATTATTATTATTATATACGCTGCTGTCGGCCAGTGTGGCGACAGACTAAGGAGGCCCTCCTCTGGACTACGCAGCAGAACCGCCACATTGCTGACCGCAAGTGCAGTCCCGCTCCCGGTTATCGTGTGGGTCAGGAGGTCCGGCTGTCATCATGGGACATCCCCCTGAAAGCTGCTACTCAGAAACTCGCACCCTTGTTCATTGGTCCATTGACCTTAAATTGTCCCCCCCTCCACGAGGATGTGTTAGATATATTCTCTGTGTCAGTCATGTCTTCTCATCTCTATATGTTTCATCTTAATTTATGACATGTGCTCATTTAAATATAAAGAGATTGTCACCTACATCAGGAAGAACATTGAAGCTATTCTCTCATTGTTTTTAGTTTTTAGACAAAAGTACCGTTAACACTTCTGGCCTGTTTGCTCAGCTTGAGAAGCTGAGAAGGAGCCAGGAAGTCTGTGAGATAGTTTATTTGGAAATTAACATCTCTCTGTAAATTGTAAATGATTTCCGTGCCTTTTGTATCTTTTGTTTGAAACACGTTGTGCGTGACGTCGTTGACGTCACATTACTGCGACTTGTACCATGTGACCTTTCTCAATAAAGCTGAGCGGATGGGGGGGGGGGCTCTGTGTTTCTCTAAGAGGTGACGCTTTCTCTTCCCGCTAGTGGCACCATCCAAAGCTAAAAGGGTGTGTTCGTCTGTTTATTAAATGATATGAACCAATCAGATGCACTCGACCTTCCACGTCCCGCAGGCCCGGCTGGTGACTTCAAGCGCTCTGTGCCCTCCGGTCATTCCCCAATTTGGTTCGCCATGGAGCTAGCATACTTGACTGCCGCCTCTCCAGCTTCCACCTCCTTGCCTCACGAATCACACCAGTCTGCACTCACCCCCCACCACTGGACCCTAAAAACTCCCTAACAGCCCAAACCCCGACAAATTTCCCCCCCAAGCCTCCTTCTCAGAGTAAGCCCATTCATTTCCCTTATACACACTTCCACAATAGTGTCTTTGGCCCCTGCATCATGCTGTCTCTCTTCCTCTCCACAGATCCTGTGTGCATTCCGGCTCCCACCTGCTTTCCCTCCCGCTTGTTACTTTGAGCTTGTACAAATAAATCTCATTAATGAAAACCAACTTATCTGCTCCTTGGGTCCAACCTGCCTGGCTATCATGACATTCTTGATATTTGAGAAACAGCAGAAGAGCGATATCCACCAGAAGAGCTGAGTTATTTAAAACAGCATGTCTATTACCAGAGGATGTTTTGATTATGTTGATTTGAATTCACACCATCTGTTCAGGTTCAAAAAGTCATTAGTGAAGCTACAAGTCTGTCAAAGCAAACTGCAGTGATGGCAAATCCAAAAAAAAAAACTTTCCCAGCTGCATTCTCAGGCGTTTCAGAGAGAGAAATTCTGTTAAATCAGACAACAAAATGCTTTACCATCAACAACAGGTGTTAGAATTCAATTTAAAAATGTACTAGTTTACATCAGATACAAAACATTGCAGACTGAATTTAAAAATTAAACTGGATCAAATAGTTTTTTCCTGTTTAATTTTTAATGGAAGTCGAGGCCTTTCCACATGCTGATACATCACTGATGTGGTCCAGTTTTAATTTGGTGCCATGTTAAATTGCTGTGTCTGAAATCTTTGTGGCAGTAGCCTTTTATGTCAGCTTGGGAGAAGGAAGTTACTGTTACTGCTATCTGCTACTGCTGGGTTTCCTTCCAACGATGATCCTCCTTTTGACGCCTACTGTTTGCTTCATGAAAAAAGGGTCCTCATTTACAGTGGTGTTAAGTATTAAAAAACATAAAAGCAAAGATGTTTAATGGTTTTGTAAATTGTATATTTAATTTCACCAAAACCTGCTAGAAAGCTTTATTTAACATTTCGTGTGAACTATTAATCCCTGCAGGATGAAGACTTAATTCCAAATTGTAGCATTAAGTGCAATGAAAGAATGTGATTATTGATGCATGACATGCTGATGTACATGAATATCGGAGAGTGTTACATCAGAGTGTCCCACCAGGGAAATCTCATCACAAGTTTCACCGAATATGTGAATCTGTGTTTCTACAGCAGCTGTGGGAGCAGTTCCACATCTAAGGCTCGTGCTACACTTACTAAACTACAGAGGCACTGTGTGTAGGATTGTTTCAGAATACAAGAAGCTACCGGCACTCCCAACTTACCTAAACTCTTGAACTATGATCAGATTTTACACATTACTACTAACAGTTATTACCATATATTGCTATTCATTTCCTCCAATCTTTTTCATTTATTAATCTATGCTACATTTATTATTTCTACATTTGTATTCAAAACTGATACACTGACAGTCAACTGAACAAAAAGAAGTCAATAATGCATCCATTTTAACCTCTTGGATATGACTGCTGCATTATTATTTGTTCAAAAAAGGAAAAAAAAAACACTGACTAGATCCAGTAATAAGATCTTTGTAGTCCTCTGGGAACAGCAGAAAACATTGCTAATTGCAATCTGGAGAGCTCAGTAACTGTGGCTTCCTGAGAGAAACTGAGGATTAGTGTTTTACAGTGTGACATTAGCAGTGGGATGATTCCTCCCCAGCAGTGCTGCTGTTACAAATCTATTCTCTTCAAACTTATCCCTGTAGAATGAAACCACCTGCGCTGCTTTGTAAACACCAATTAATGACTACACCTCTCACTGCTTCCCTACAGACCTCCTCTCTCTCTCACACACACACACACACAAAAATTTTGATTTCCTGAGAAGAAATTAAGTCTTTTGTGTGCTTATCCACGTACAAGATTATGCATGATAACAGAAAAGCAACGTAAAGCAAAGGAGACAACACATTTTTTTTACAGAGGTTAAATTTTCTGTTTGCAGTTGCCTTCTCTTCACTAGTATTGATGATGTCATTGTGAAGTTGAGTTTGAGTGTGTACACATTGGACTGTGGATTTGTCTCAACAGGTGCCTTTCTCAGATTATTTCTGCTGGGGTTAAGATGGATTTTATCTGCTGCAGTCACACAGCTTGTACATATTTGTACACTGGTTTCAAGCACATACACATCTGTCATCCTGAAACTCTACCAGACTCTAGTAACAAATTTATCCATCATTCAATGACTCACACAATTCCTGCTACAGAAAAGCAGCAGCCTGCATGCTCACCTGTCTTGGTGTTTCCTCCCTTGTAGGAGATCTTGTTGATGGCGTCCAGCAGATTCTCCTTGTCACTATATGAGTTCAGCTTAAACTCAGTCCGTGCATCATCACTGAACTGAACGATAGCCACCTGCACAAAACACAGGAACGCAACTATTCAACCAAAAGAGTTAACTCCAATTCAGCTGAAAAAGATCCAACAATAAGTCTCCTTAGAATTATAAGCTTTATCTGCATTTTGACTAGTTATTACTATTGGGGGTGCCCAGATTTTTTCATACCACTGTATAACAGTACATGCAGCATAATAAAGGTTTAGACTGGAGACTTTCCCTGGTAACGCAAATAGAAAATAACTGTTTACATTTTGCAAATGTTTTTTTTTTCCTTGTCTGCCCATTTTTGGTATATGTTCCAGAGTCTGTATCTACCCCACACTTCACATCCAGTTTCTTCTAGTGGGTAAAGCAGAACCCTAGCTACAAACATGTCTAATTTTAAAGCTCTCAGGCCTTGTGTTATAAAGCTGCAGCAGTTTTTGTGTGTTAACCTCCATGCGGCCAGGCTCTACTTGAGCTCTTTTTTAGTTTGGGGGTATGTAACAATATCTATCAATTTCACTATCTTGTCAGTAAAATATTTTTGGCCAAGAACCCATTTCATAAACAGGAGACCTTAAAGATTACGAAAAACATGGTTGGGTTTGGTTCTAAATCCGGTAGGGGTATCTCGAAATTTTGGAGGCACTGTCACTAGACTAATGACCGTAGGTGAGGGTGAGGGTAGGGACATAGATCGACCGGTAAATCAACAGTTTCTCTTTAACACTCAGCTCTCTCTTCACCACGACCATTGTCCACATCACTGCAGACACAGCACCAATCCTTCTGTCAATCTCCTGTTCACTTCTCCTGTTACTTGTGAATAAAATCCCGATATACTTGAACTCCTCCACGTGAGGCCGCAACTCGTCCCTGAGTGGGAACTCCACCCTTTTCTGGCTGAGGACCATGGTCTCATACTTAGAGGTGCTGATTCTCATCCTGGCTGCTTCACTTATTGCCGGCAATGTGGACCAAGCTCTCGCTGTGGTTGTACAGGGACTGAATGGCCCACAACAATAACCCATACTCCCGCAGCACTCCCCACAAAAACCACATTGCTCCTCCTGAATCCATGGTTCGACTATTGGACGGATCCTCCTTTCCAGCACCCTGGCATAGACCTTACTGGGGAGGCTGAGGAGTGTGATCCCTCAATAGTTGGAACAGACCCTCCAGTCTGCCTTCTTAAAGATGGGGACCACCATGCTGTCTGCCAATCCAGTGGCATCCTGAGCAACAGCCACCCCATCATCCGAAAGTCTTTTTCCATGGCCTCACCGAAGTCCTCCCACACCGGGTTTTTGCTTCAGCCACTGCCCGAGCCACGTTCTGCTTGGCCTGCCGGTACCTGTCAGCTGCTTCTGGAGTCCCACAGGCTAGCCAAGCCCGATAGGACTCTTTCTGCAGCTTGATGGCTCGCTTCACCTTTGGTGAAGGTGTCGGCAGGATCCACCTTTGGGAAGGAGTTGGTTCAGCGTTTGGTGTATTTCTTTTGTCTGGATTGTATTTTATAAGTATTTTGCGGGGTCTGTTTTTTTGCTCGATCGTCGGGACGACGATTCGTAAAAGGGGGGGGGGTAGATGTGGCAGAACTGCTTGTAGGCCACAATTACTCCTCCCCTATGTGGGTGTGTCTTCCCCTCAGGTGCTTGTCTGGTCGTTAGGACCAGATAAAGGCAGGCCAGCCCGAGGGAGCAGGGGAGTGCAGACACAGCAGCAGAGACACAGCAGAAGCAGGAGCAGCTGGGAGAGTGTCTTGACATGGGAGAGTGCGTGATGAAATGGGAGAGTGCTTGCCTCGGTTCCCACCTGAGCTGACTATCCGAGTGGACGAGCGCATTTGCAAAAAAGGGATGATGTGGTCCAGTCAGCCCGACGGCCGAGTAATCCGTCAAGGAGCTGTGGCTAGGAGGTCAAGGAGGCTGAGGTCGACACTGCCCGCGAGTGACCCTGGTTCTGCTGGAGGTATCTTCCTGTTAAAAGGGAGTTTTTCCTTTCCACTGTTGCCAAGTGCTTTGTTTGTTGTGATTTGGCGCTGTATAAATAAAATTGACTTGACTTGACTTGACCCGTCCCTGTGATAACCTCAGTAGCGGCTGGATCTTGTGGTGCCAATCGCGACCCATCAAGGAGCTGCAGGCGGAAAATCCAGGGGGTGTGGCTGGGAGCCACATCCTCCGTGTTGGTGGCTGC